>PVJD01010484.1:0-53326 GCA_004026545.1 Mormoops blainvillei | reverse complement strand
AGTGGGAAGGAGGTGGTGTGGTGGGGAGTGGGGGGTTGTGTTGTGGGGGTGGAGGAAGGACATATTGGCTTGGGCTTGAGCTGAACCCTAAGTACTTGAGTAGGGGGCAGAAATTTTGAGTGAGATTGGAGATGGGAAGAGAACAGGGAATATCTTATGTATTGGGGAGCTAATCATACTGTATCTATTGTGGAACAAAAATTTAACTTTGGAAAGGCAGTGGGAAATAAGTTGATATCATATTTGCTGCAGGGAAGCATAGTTTAAATGCCAAAGAAGCATAGTTTAAATGCTTAATCTCCAAGGTTACAAGAAGTTAATTGGAAAGGAACAAAGATACCTACTAAATATTGAACGTAAAACAAGCAGCAAAAATAGTGAACTAAATTTGAACTAAATTGAATTTCTGAGTTTGCTGGCATGGCAGGGGAGACGGGGCTGTAGCAGCCTGCGAGGCAGGGGTGCGAGGTGTTGTGGCCATAGGCATATGAAATTCCATGTCATTTTCCTTTTTTACTACATTTTAAGTATCAAATGAGTGTGTTTGTAATTAGGAAGGGGGAGAATTAAGTCGTTGAACCAGAAAACGTATTGAACTCTCTACATGCCACTCTGGGATGGGCATGGTAACTTTTTAGGTGCTTGAGCTATTGGAGTGAAGGCAAAAGTAAAGCTCAACTTCAAATACAAGGCAAAATTGGGGAAATGATTGAGTTTCTTGTACTTCAGGGGCTCTCAAGAGATCTTGTTTGTGGCTAAACGTCTTGAGTACAGCAGTCTTTAGTAAGGTTATTCCGAGCCCAGAGAGCTATTTGCATAATGGCAGCCACGTCTCATCACAGAGTGGACCCCGTTTCTGATGAGGGAAACAGAAATTGGCAGGGCTTAGTCATAGGCAAGTTACTTAGCCTCTCTGAACCTGTTTCCACATCTGTAAACTGCTGCCAGTAGTAGTCTTGACATCACAATAACGGCTTTTGTGATGTATGCATGAGGTGACAAGTGTTGAGTGCTTAGCAACTGTTTGGTACATAGTCAATACTCAATGTTACAGTCATCATTAATACTTTAAAGAATAAACTTATCTTCTGACTTAGAGAATTACTTCTTACATTGCCTTAAATGTGATTAGATGCCTTTATGGTCTGTGTTTGGACCCAATCCCAGGCCTAAATTTGAACTAAATTGAATTTCTGGGTTTGCTGGCATGGCAGGGGAGACGGGGCTGTAGCAGCATGGGAGGCAGGGGTGCAAGGTGTTGTGGCCAGAGGAATATGAAATTCCATGGTATCCTCTGGTTTAATTTGGCACTGACTGTTATTCAAACAAAGCAGCGTTGTGAGTGGCAGAGGAAGGGAGAGGAAGAAAATCAACACATTTTTGGAATAAGATGTAGCTTTTGCTTTGACTATTTTGTTTTTACTTCAGCCACAGAAATATTTCTTTGCTCTGGGGCTCACAACGAAAATCCCTTGCAGAACACAGTACAAGCCTAAATTTCAGAGGAAACTTCCATTTAAGATGACAAGGATTTAGCAAGACTTCCCCTGATACTTGTTTGTTTTAATAGAACCTCTAGAAGAGTGTTCTCTAGCCTCAGAAGAATGCTTTTAATATACTTAGTCTTCCTCAAACCTCATTTCCTGTAGCTATGACATATGTAGTGTGGTCATTGAAAAGTTGATGTATGCTATATTTCCTGATCACCTTGCCTCAGTGCTAATAGGAGTATTGGTGTATCATTTACCCACTCTCTCCATGTACTTATATGTTAGGTTTTTCTAATTTTAGGATAAAATTTCAGAGTGAAGCCTGGCAGTACAGTAATTCATTCTCCAATAGTTGCTCTCTTAGACCTCAGACGTCTGGCATGATACTAAAAGGAACTGGTCCTAGGTCAATATTGGAAGCACAGGGAAGCTCTGTGTGACCAAGTTAATGGAACTTTCCTCTTTTTTCGTTCTGGGGTATACATTTAAATCAAGGTTTCAAGCAAAAAGGTTTGAGCATTCGCCTCTCCTTTGCTAATGCAGGACCTTTTTCTTTTCTTTTTTTTTTTTTTTTGCCATAGTGATACTACTAAATGCCCATTTGTAATGTTAAGCTTTTGTCAATCATGAAATAATGGGTTGGATAGGCAACCGATATGGTCTTCTAATCCCGTCCCTGTAGAAACAACACATCCTCACTACACCCTCAGTGTCTGCTCTCAAAGAGTTTACACTTTAGCTGAGAAACCAGACCTTAGCACATACTCTGTGCTGTAACAATATAGACCCATCTGTTCATGATGCATAACATGGAAATATGGAGCTACCCACACACATGATTTAAAAAGAAAAATAATACTAGCACAGTAATTTGTAGTTTTGGTTTTGCTCTTAGCTGTGTGACCTTAGATTTCAGCTTCTTTGTGATCAGCTGGTTCTTAACCTGAAAAACCTGGGACCATGCCTTTTGGTGTTACCGGTAACACTTAAAAAGGGGTCACATTTACCTGACATTCTTTGTAGGACCTTCCCTTTTGAAAAGTTTGCAGCTAGTAGCAGAACTTATGTTTCAGCATTAATTACTTTTAAACACCCCTCAACTTTCCAATCACATACTTAAAGGATAAGTGAGAAGAGGAAACTATAAAATTTATTATCAATCTGTCATACCTAGCTTGGAATTCTTTCAACAAGTGATTATTTCCCACAATCCGTTCATTCTTATGGCTTCTCCTTACTGCATAAAACAATGTTCAAAAATTGAAAAAGCACAAAGCAAGTGAGAAAGAAATCAGCCTAATCCCTCCGCTCAAGTAAATTGCACTTTTCCCTTCAGTTTTTGTCACAAAATGTGTGACTGTACTTATCGATTTGTAGCCCGCTTTGTTTCTCTTTGGAACTATATTTCTTGTGGGTATTTTGCCATGTACTACAATGTAATTGGGCCACTTTTAACCTCTTTTTATTCCTTTCCTTCCTTCTAGGGCACTAGGGGCCGATGAGGCCGAATCTCACAATGCTGGTGGTGCCAGTGATAGAAACAATGTGAAGCTATAGAGGCGGAGGACAGGCAGGGGGCGGGAAAGACTCTTAGTGAAAAAGGAAGCAAGGTCCACTGAAAGAGCTAAAGAATTGCCGACGCTACAACCTTTGTATTTAGTTTTCAGTAGCCTTCGGCAAGGGGGCGCTCGGAAATTGTCGTCACTTTCGGGACAGCCTCCTGGACTCCACCCTCTAGAAAACTGAACAGTATTTCCGGCTCTCCTCAGTTGTGGACGCTCGTAAGTTTTCGGCAGTTTCCGGGGAAACTCGGAGACTCCACTCCTCGCCTCTCTCCGTTCTGATCTCCCTGTGCGGCGGGGCAGGGTCGTGGGCTAGTCATGGCGTCCCCGTCCCGTAGACTGCAGACTAAACCAGTCATTACTTGTTTCAAGAGCGTCCTCCTGATCTACACTTTCATCTTCTGGGTGAGAGACGGAGGCCCCTCGGAACCGGGGGAGATCCTGGGCTTGGGTTGGGGGTGTAAACTTAAGCAGAGGGAGCTTATATACGGGGTTCGAAAGGAGGCACGGGAGGTTGCTGTGGGACTCAAGCGCTGGCGATGAGTTGCTGGGGCTCGAGCTCAGGCATCTCGTCCGTACCAGGGTTGGGGTGCGGGACGGCAGCGGCTGGTAGGCTGAACTAGGGCCCAGACGTGCCTAGCATTGCGGGGTCGGGAGGTGGGGTGGGCGCGAGGAAGGCTGTTAACCCCAAGAGTACGCGGAGGACGTCCCCGGGCCATTGGAGAGGCAGGGCTGGCCCGGCCACTCTGAGAGCTTGCTTGCACAATAGTGTCTGTCTCTCTATCTCTGTGCCTCTATCACTCTAACTCTCTCATTCTCTCTCTCTCTCCTCTCTCTCTGTCTCTCTCTCTCTCTGTCTCTCTCTCTCTCTTTCTCACACACACACACACACACACACACACGCACACACAGAGCTTTGAAAGAGGGGAATATTTCACAAGTAAGTATGGTTAATGGCCCCACTCTCGCCAGTGTGTCCTAGGGCTCGCTTTTGTGTACTATCCCTTTGTGCTTATCGCTAAATTTGGGGGAAGGGGAAAGTTTCTGGAATTCATAAAAACTTTTTTTTTCCTCCTGGAAGGTTTTCCTAAGGCGGGAGTAAAATAGTTAAGAGTCCTGGCTGGTGTGACTCAGTGGATTGAGCGTCGGCCTATGAATCAAGGGTTGCCGGTTCAATTCCCAGTCTAGTGCAGTTACCTGGGTTGCAGGCCACGTCCACAGTAGGGGGCGCGCCAGAGGCAACGACACATTGATGTTTCTCTCCCTCTTTCTCCCTTCCTTCTCCTCTGTCTAAAAATAAATAAATAAAATCTTTAAAATAAAAAGAAAGTTTTGATTCGTAGGGCAAATATGCCCTGGGCTTGTGTTTACTCAAAGAACCAGATGAAGTTTAAAGATTTTATTAAAGTGCCTTCTCTAGTTGCCTCCTGGCTTCACCCTGGCTCCCTGGGCTACCTGATGATGTACCATGTGGATTCATCAAGGCCTGTTCTTGTGCGCAGATCCTCTTTCTATCTATCCCCCTCTATACCGAACCTTGTCTGCCATATCCTAGTCACAGATCTGTGACCACAGGCTATTAAATCATATGTCACTCCTATTATTTCTTAAATACCCAGTGGTTTGTGGTTGGAATATACAGTATATAACTTTCAGTATACAGTGTATAACTTTATATTCTCTGATTTCCCACATAGATCACTGGTGTAATCCTTCTTGCTGTTGGCATTTGGGGCAAGGTGAGCCTGGAGAATTATTTTTCTCTTTTAAATGAGAAGGCCACCAATGTTCCCTTTGTGCTCATTGGCACTGGCACTGTCATCATTCTTTTGGGCACCTTTGGCTGTTTTGCTACCTGCCGAGCTTCTGCGTGGATGCTAAAACTGGTGAGTCCTTATTTTCGTTAGAATTGATTCTCGATTCCTGAAAACTTTTACACGTATCTTGTAGGCTTTGTTGCTTGGAACTGGCCATGGCCTTTTAAGATTTTTCTTGTTCCTTATGAAAATGTACCAAATAATAGTTTAACTGCCAATTACCACTTTTATTGGGCTTTCCCTGTCCTTTTCAACAAAAAGCCAAACTGATTGAACAGACCATGTTTCCCCTTTGACTCCCTTTGCAGCTGTGATGTATCTTATTTATGCTGACTTGGACTTTCTTTTTATCCTGCAGTATGCAATGTTTCTAACTCTCATTTTTTTGGTTGAACTGGTCGCTGCCATCGTAGGTTTTGTTTTCAGACATGAGGTAAGCCTGAGTTTGGGAGATAAAATGGATTAAGTCACAGAGTTAAAGACAGCTTTTACTAGTTTAAAAATCACTTACAGCTGTGTTTAAACCTTTACTTTGCAACCTGTAGTGGCTTTCTTGTAAAAATTCTAGCCCACTTTTAATATAACAGAAAATATAAAAAATTGTGGAAACTAACAGCTACCAGAACAAAATTAAAGGTACCCATAATTACATCTATTTCTAACCATTTTTTTTCTGTGTATAAGTACCTAGTAAAGTGGAGATAGTACCATTTTTAACTTTGATAGGAAACTATTTAAAGCACAAAATTGATGCCTTCTCCACTTATGCCACACAGTTAGAAAAGATTAGGTATACTTAATGCAAATCATGAAAATCTTAATGTTGAATTAGAAATCAGGGCTCACTCTGTTAAGCCTGAGGTTAGGACACGATTAAGTGAGTAGTGAAGGCTCATCAATGAGAATGTTTCACACAGTGGTAATACAGTCTCCCAAAGTAAGGTTTTGTAGCTTAAAAATCCCATAGGCATCAAATTTGTACTGTTTAAAGTGGATAAAGGTCCGGGGGTGGGGGATACAGCAGAACAGAACTGCCACTTAAATAAATACATGCTCCCATAGCACTTTGAACTTATAGTGGTTATCATCTTTTATTGCGGTGTTTTGCTTAGTAGTGCTCTCAGCTAAACTATATCCCTTGGAGGACAGGATTGGACCATAGAAGTTAATTACCATGCATATTGCTGCTGTCAAAAATATGACCATTGGCCAGATATAGGAATTTTTTATTTGACCTAGAAATCAAGAGAACTTTTCTAGAATCTTTGTTTACTTGCCTTGTGTTTCTTTGCTGTAGATTAAGAACAGCTTTAAGAGTAATTATGAGAAAGCTTTAAAGCAGTATAACGCTACAGGAGATTATAGAAGCAATGCAGTAGACAAGATTCAAACTACGGTAAGTTGTCATAGGTGGTGGCTTCACAAGAGGGGGACACATTTCCTATGCCCTCACAGAAGAGGATGGGGCCCTGGCTAGTAGGTATTGACCGCTTGTCCTTTACTTTCATTATAATCTTAGATTAGGAGAGAATGGAGACGTGTCCCTGGAAAGAAGAGTGTGATGATACTAAGGGACATATCTGCATTTCTCCTAATCATTCTCCTCATATGTGCCACTCTTCACTCCCCGCTGAGATCGTGGTCCAAGTTTTTTTAGCACCAACAATAGCAGGAAAGTAAGGCCAGTCCAAAAATGTTAGAAACATTTGGTATTTGAATTATAATGGAGGACAGCCACACAAAATATCATTAAATGTAATAAATGTTTTGGACACAAATTGTAATCTAAGCTGATAAGTTAAATGTTTGACTACAAAGTTATAATATGAAGTATCAGTGTTTTTGTTGGGATTTTTCAGTTGCATTGTTGTGGTGCCACCAACTTTGGAGATTGGAAGGACACCAATTATTACTTAGAAAAAGGATTTCCGAAGAGCTGCTGTAAACATGAAGATTGTTCTCCTCAGAGAGATCCTGAAAAAGTAAACAATGAAGTAAGGAGCCTTTAAAAACTTTTTTGAAGATATTAACTGAATACAGAGTTGACTCAACTTTTAATTTTTACTCAATACACATAATCTGAAATAGGACAGGTATTATTCTCATTGAGTAAATTAGGAAACTGAAACTCAGAAAATTTGTGACTTGAGTTCAACTAGCAAAAAACACTTTTTAAATCTGTAATCTAAAAGGTGAAACTTCTGTTCCTCAAACTTCCATCAAAAGCCCCGTGCTTGAAAGGAGACAGGATTTGTTACATGAAAGTAAATTTTAATAAAATGGCAAAGGCTAGGGTAGTTAACGCTCATCTCTCTGCAGAGATGTATCATCCAAATATTATTGCTTGTGCTGTACTTAATGGTTTTTTTTTCCTCTCCCATTAGGGTTGTTTTATAAAGGTAATGACCATTATAGAATCAGAAATGGGAGTTGTTGCTGGAATTTCCTTTGGAGTTGCTTGCTTTCAGGTAAGTCCTTGTAGTTATGGAATATCTCATCACTTTTATAGGTGTCAGCTAGAAGATTTCCACTTTGAAGGGTTTAAGTTTTTGATTCAGGGACCTGGATAGTACGGACATTTTCAGAGAAGTTATATTTTCACAAAACGCTCAGTTGCTCACCACAGTATAGAAATACTTTTATTCTGTATATGAAACATATAGTAAGCCATTTGTGATTGGGTCTTTATTGAGCTTATTCGAAAGGGAATATTTTGCTGTTTTCATTTCAGACTTTTGATGTCTTGGATCTTATATTTTTCCATATTGTCTTCTACAACTATGGAGTTCCCTAGGCTTTTATTTCCATTTAACCTATTCTTTTTACCATGGCCAGTCACGCCTTGAAACTACAAAAAGCAAGGCTTAAAATTAACTTCTGGCAGTATATATCTTTTGAAAGCAGTTAATTACAGAAAGACCTGGCACCGTCTTAGTTATGGCAACTTTCCAACATCACAGTTCATTAAACAAAACATGAGATAGGTGGGAACCTTGCTTTGCTCTGTAGTCAGTCAAGATTTTAAAACATTAATAGAATCTTTTTTTTCCCTGGGCTGCAACTGCCTGATGAGTTGCCTATAAGTCCCAGCCTATTAAAATTTAGATCATATAACCCCACACTCAATATATGCCTACTATTTTGGGTGGATGCTATGTTGTGGATCAGATTGTATTTCTTCAGTTTTGCTATGTCTGACTGTAGCACAAAAAGTCTGTATTGTGGCTCTAGACAATTTTTTTTAGGGGATGGAGTTTTTCCTATTAAACACTGTGAAGGTAAGACTAAAAACATTTTGATAAACTCTAATCTTAACATATTTTTAAAGTAGCAGGCATAACTATGTCTGAACCTGAACTGTCTAATAAAATAGCCACTAACCACCTTTGAAAGGTTATAATTATAAAATGAAATTTAAAATTTGCTTCCTCAGTTACTCTAAGCCCTATTTGAAGTGTTAAAATGCCACAAGTGGTTAGTGGCAACCTTATTGGACAGGAGCGGCATCACAGAACATTGCCAGCATTGCGACACTTTCTAGACCCTCCGAGAAAATCTCCATCCTCACAGATGGAGATTTTACTTGTTGAGATGCTTATACTGAGCCATACCATTTTTGTTCTGATAACTGAGAGGAAGAGTAAGAACGGTTTCCTCAAATTTGTGACATTTAGAATTTTCCGTGAGTGATTTTTTGTCACTGACAGTTGTGAAATTTCAGGTCACAGTTGTAGAACTGCACTTACATTGTTTGAATGTGATCTAGGTGCTGCAAAGTGACAAACATAGCTGTCTAGTAAAACTTTAGGAAGGAAATCATGAGTAAATTAGAAGTGAAGGAGACTATACCTACACCCTGAGGTCTTTAAGCTCTTTGCTGTGTGTATTTAATTTAGCTCATATTTTATTTCCAGCTGATCGGAATCTTTCTCGCCTATTGCCTCTCTCGCGCTATAACAAATAACCAGTATGAGATAGTGTGACCAACATTACACAACTTACTCCTCTCCAACTTTAAGGTACGTTTATTTTGGTCCTCAGCTCTGTCAGTCTTGGTGTTTTCTTCAGCCTGTGTATGTGATGGATGGAGTAAGTTTGCCATAAGGTCTTGTCCAGTAGTACCTTCAAATCTTATTGGTACTGTGTTGGTCCCACATAGGCAGCTCAGGCGTCTAAATACAAGGCATGGCAAAAAAGACACACGAGCCTTTTTGGGTTTACCTACACATGTCCAACCTCAAGATCCTAAGTGGTCCACTTTCTAACACATTTGAACCTAGAGTGAAGAGAAATGGGGTTCCTTGGCAAGTACACTTTGCTTTTGACCAATAGTGGCATTTCCCCTAGTCTTTGACCTGGTTCTCATAATCACAGTTGTCTGGTGGACTGTTATTAGAGCCAGGAATTCATCTAACCTAAACAGGAACCAGATCTGGGGGAAACGTGTGTTTCAATAACTTCAGTATTTGAGTGGTAAAATGTGAGGACTGTTGCCGGCTGAATTAATCTGTAGGGCATGCTTCACATTTTAATTGAGCCTCTGACTGGGAACACATGAAGGTCTTCATTAGTAGAACAGATGAGTATGTGTGTAAATGAATGCAGACATTGCAATTTGGGTTACAAGAAAATTAACTTTTTTTCTTTAATTTTAGGACATTTATATTCCCCACTGTGAACTACTAGATCGCCTGGTTGGAAAACTGACTCATTACCCCTAGACCAGAAAACTGCACCAATAGTCTGATTCAATCTAGACATTTGTTCAATATGTTACAAGTCCACCTTTTGTCCCATTCCTCATGTAAAATCATTGAAACACCCTTATTACTCTGAAATGCTGGAAGAGCTAGTAAATTGTAAATGAAACAATGCTATGTTCCTCTTGGTTTTTGTTTTTCTCAATGTAGGGGTTTCAAAAGACCCTGGCTTTTCTATTTTGATGTACTGTTATAAAATGGGAAATTGACCCCCTTCAGACTCGCCCCTTCCCAGTTAAGGTTATATGCTTTGATTGCATAATTTGCATCAAGATGTTAAAATGTTTTGATTACTCTCTGTTCTGCTGATAGGCAGAGTGACGTTGTGTAATTTAATTCCAGCCAAAAGTTGGGTGGAACCCATCAGAGTTGCCAGATGATAGTGTCTTTGACCTAAGGTACCTGAGACTAAAGGGCACTACCAACGGTCTGTGACATATCAGATAATAGCACACTTACAGTTTACATTTCTTTGCCTCCAAGTTAAGGTTTTTATACTGATGTTTATAGTTCTTCTGTCATTTGAAAGGTTCTAATTAATGATGTTGGAATTACTGTGTTTTCCTGAGAAATTAAAAGCAACTCATTTTCATTAGCTTTATTTAGCTGGTATTTCCTTACCAGGTTGTTATGACTTAATTGTCAGTATTGTGGTCAACTTTATTAAACTTAGTTTTGGTTTGTGCCTTTGATTAATATAAAACTTTAACACAATAAACATGGTTTTCCTCTAAAATTATCGTACTTAAATTCACTTTTAGAAAATCCGCCGGAGCCTAGGCTGGTGCGACTCAGTTGGTTGGAGCATCATCCCATAAACTGAAAGGTTGCGGGTTCGATTTCCAGTCAGGGCACATGCCTAGGTTGCAGGTTCAGTCCCTGGTTGGGGTGTGTGTGGGAGGCAGCCAATCAATGTTTCTCTCACATCGATTTCTCTCTTTCTCTCCCTCTCCCTCTCTCTCTCTCTCTTTCTCTCTTTCTCTCTCTCCCCCTCTATCTCCCCAGCCCCCTTCCCCTTCCTCTCTTTCTGAAATCAATCAATCAATATTTTTTTTAAAAACAAAATCTGCTGGATGGTTTTCCACTGAGAAAACTAAGCCCTGTGTTTCTACTTGGAGTATAGTTTTAGATATGAAATGTAAAACCGAGCTATAGACTCTGTCTTTAAAAAAAGATTAATGTCCAGCCCTAGCTTGGTGACTCATTTGGCTGGAGTGTGGTCCCATACACCAAAAGGCTGCAGGTTCGATTCCTGGTCAGTGTACACACCTAGTTTACAAGTTTGATCACTGGTGGGAGCATATATAGGAAGCAACAGATAGATATTTCTCCCTGTCTTTCTACCTTCCTCTCTCTCTAAAACCAATAAACATATTCCCAGGTAAGGATTAAAAAATGTTCGTACTGTTGTCTGTGTCTATGAGTTTTTTGTTTGTTCATTTGTTGCCTTCAGTTTTATGTCCCACATATGAGTGAAATTGTATGGTTCTTTACCTTTTCTGTCTGACTTATTTTGCTTATCATGATATTCTACTTGAACCCTATATGATATTAACCAATGTCACATCAATAAATTTAATTAAAATAATAAAACCACACACAAGTAATGTCTCTGTTTACAAAAACCTATGCCCTGTGAAGGGATTACATTCCTTGTGAAATAGCAAATTCTTAGCATTCTCCAAGAGATCATACTTTTTTATTGTGTAGTTTGCTTTTAAAAGTTGGATAGATTTAACCAGTACCTTCACAGTAATAAGAAAACTATTAAAACTTGAGTATAAATGGAATTCTTTCTTTGGTTTTGGGTTTCTTTGTATATCCATTAGAACCTAGATCATCTCTGATGGCTACACATCTTCACAGTCCTTGATGGTACGGGGTGAGTCAATCACAGTTATAAAGTGGACAAAAACTACTAATTAAATAAGAGAATAACTTTGAAGTACATGTGTTTAAATGCTTAGAGTTACTGCAGAAAGAGGCTGTTGTTCATTAAAACATTTGATGGGGTGACTTTTGGCATAAGGTAAAGTGATAAAATAGCTGAAAACTAGTGGATCCCCAAATGCAGAAAATTAGATTTTTTTTTTAACTGTTGGAGTTGTGGACACAGAAAGAAGATACCAACTGGTAGCTCCTGGTGTCTAACGAGGCTCAAATTTAAAAGCAGAGTCTAGAGGTTGTTTCTAAATGGACCTCTCATGCAAACCATACTTCAAGGAGAAGCCTGTACTGAACTGCCTGCTTACACTTGACATCTGAACCAGCCCTTATAAAAGAGTTTCTGGAATTGGATTTCAACCCTGACCAGTCAGAGCTATACAGCTATATCCCCATCAGCATCTTTACTGACCAATCAGAGCGGCTCCATTATGATCAATCAGAACAGTGCCTTTTAGACCAATCAAACGAAGGATTAAGAGTCTTCATTTGCATGAAGACAGACCAATAAGGCACCAGGGATGGGGACTTCTGTCTATATGTCAGCTCCCCTCTGGCTCGGGGAGCATACTTTCCACTGAAGACCAAAGACTGCATTTCCCCAGCTGTAGCTGAAACACTGAAGACATCACAAGAGCAGGGAGGAGCAGACCCGCACAAACTGCAGTGGAACAGCAGACAGAGCATAGCAGAGAGGTCTAGCTGGAGAGGAACCTCAAGCCCGGGCTGCCTTGCCCCAGGGCTACCTCATCCCACAGCCACTTCACAGTTCTGTTGTTCCACAGATGTGCTGTTTCATAATTGAGCTGTAACACTGTTGAATTGTTCCAAAGCTGTGCTGGCCATGCTGTTATCACAATTGAACTGTTTGCACTGAATAAAGTTTCCTTCTTCACCACAACCCAAACTGGGGTTTCCTGTTGGTGTTGAACTGCCGCCAAAGACCATCGGTTAACAGAATTAATGAAGCTAAAGAAGAAAATATTTAAAAGATAATTAGAGCAATTTTCCAATAGATATTTTTCACTAAGTTGACCTAGAGAAACCTTTTAATGTTTTCTTCAAGTAGCTTTTTTAGTTAAAAGTTTTCCTTCATTATATATATATAAAAAAAAAGGAAAGTAGAAAGAAGTGCCACACATCAACCTTAAGGTGGGTTGATGTATTTATTTTTAAGGTAGGTTTATTTTATTTAGTTACAGAAGTCCCTTATAGCACTTGTGTGCATGCACATACTTGTCTGTAAAATTCAACTTCACCTTCGATGTGCCAAAGATATTCTGTGGGTTGTCTCACTCCAGGCACCAGGTTGCTTCCTGCAAGGCAGCACTGAACTCCACTTTGAGAAGCGGAACTCCATAGATATATTTTCTTAAAGTGGGGAAATCTTGGCAGCTCTGGCCTATTCCTGTAAAGGGTTGGGTGTATATCATAGGCACCAAAGTTTTATGGAAATAAATACCTAATACAGATTATAAATGCCATTTCTGTTTTTCCTGAGAGCTCACACATTATTCTTTGAGACATGATGTTTTTAACCTCTTGCCAGAATCCAAGTTGGTACTTTGTCAATGATGTGGCCAACACAACAGATTAAATTATGAGAAGTAAAGTAATATATACATTTTTCATGAAAATGAGAGAATTATGGTTCCTTTGGACTATTTTGTGTGGACTTTTTTTTGTACTTGTAGAAAAACACTGTAACACAGTATAAATACCATCTCTGCTTTTCCTTAGCATACATAAGATATATTAAGGTTTGATTTTTAAGTTTGCTGCCCATTTGCAGCAGCAAACTGCCTGTGAAATGGCAAACCCAACTTTTTTAATTCAAAAAAGAAAAAGGCTGATAATTCAGAAAAGAATGCATGAACTGAAACAGTTACAGGGAAATGAGACTAGCATTTTTAAGTCATTGGTCTACAGTGTCACCCAGATTCCTTGTAAGAGAGAAGCCAGAATGACTTAATTATGGCTTTTCGATTTGGTATCTCTACCCCATGGAACTTAGTAAAGTTAGGCACTTGTAAGAGCACAGCAAATATTAATGAAATAATGAATGAGCGAGTGAATCTAGTTGTAATGGCTCTTTATGTTCTGTGTGAACTAAATTGTTCATCTAAATATTTCACTCCACGTAAACCACCATAGAAACCACCTACTCAGTTAGAAACCACTTAACCTTAGAAATCACTTCCCCTAACCAAATCACTTGTCGCTGCTTCTCTTTTCTGAACTCACTACATTTGACGCCCTTTAAGATTCTTGTTTTGTTCTTTGTTCTGACCTTGTAACATCCTACTTTTCTTCCCTTTTACTTCCCTTTCTGGTTACTTTGCTGTTTGAATTTCCTCCTACTTTTCAAGTGTGGCTGCCTCCAAAGGCTCGTGTTCAACTTTCTGTTCTTAGGCTATGCTAATTTTGGAGGAATTAAATATAGATGGTCATCAGTCCTAACCCCTTGCTCTCTAGTTGGACAATTTAGTTGTGTGATGGTCATAGTGACTTTCTTATATCCCCCACCCCGCAAATATCAGACCCAAAACTTAACAATCTAAGAATTCCAGACAAAATGGAGACATAGGTAGATACACTTTACCTTCTTTCATAAACAAAATAAGGAAACAACCAATTTAAAAACAAACAGCAACCAGAACTGCCAGAAAATCAAACTGCATGGAAGTCTGACACATTCACCCAGAAGAAATATTCACCCAGACTGGTAGGAGGGGCAGCGATGGGCAGCTGGGGTGGAGAGGACATGTAGCGAAGCAGCAGACTGAGCTGCCCCACATTCACATGTGGATAAACTGGGAGGAGCAACGGGAGCAAAACAGACGGTGCAACCCAGGGTTCCAGCGCCCTGAAAATAACGCCTCAGAACCTCTGGCTGTGAAAACCTGTGGGGGTTATGGCATTGGGAGAAACTACCATTCTCTTGAAAGTGGGGTGAGAACCAAGCAATTGACATTGTATCCCTTTTGATCCCTCCCCCACATACAGTGCCACAACACATCGAAGTGGGTTGCCCCACCCTAGGGAATACCTAAGGCTCCATGCTTTACAACATAGCAGGTGCTCCAAAGAAATATGGCCCAAATGAAAGAACAGGTTGAACCTCCAGAAAAAGAACTAAGCGACGAGAAGATAGCCAACCTATTAGATGTAGAGTTCAAAACACTGGTAATCAGGATGCTCACAGAAATTATAGAGTATGACCACAAAATAAAGGAAGAAGTGAAGGCTATACAAAGTGAAATAAATAAAAATATACAGGGAACCAACAGTGAAGGAAAGGAAACATGAACTCAGATCAACGATTTGGAGCAGAAGGAAGAAATAAATATTCAAAAAAATGAGGAGAGGCTGAGGAACCTCTGGGACAACTTTAAACATTCCAACATCCCAATCATATTGGTGCAAGAAGAAGAGGAAGAGCAAGAAATTGAAAACTTACTTGAAAAAATAATGAAGGAAAACTTCCGCAGTCTGGTGAAGGAAACTGACTTCCAGGAAGTCCAGGAAGCTCAGAGAGTCCCAAAGAAGTTGGACCCAAGGGAGCACAGAACAAGACACATGATAATTAAATTGCCAAAGATTAAAGATAAGGAGAGAATCTCAAAAGCAGTAAGAGAAAATCAGACCGTTGCCCAAAAAGGAGTTCCTATAAGGCTATCAGCTGATTTCTCAAAAGAACCCTTATAGGCAAGAAGGGGCTGGAAAGAAGTATTCAAATTCATGAAAAGCTAGGACGTACATCCAAGATTACTCTATCTGGCAAAACTGTCATTTAGAATGGAAGGGTAGATAAAGTGCTTCCCAGATTAGGTAAAGTTAAAGGGGTTCATCATCACCAAGCTCTTATATGAAATATTAAAAAGACTTGTCTAGGAAAAAGAAGATCAAAACTATGAACAGTAAAATGACAACAAACTCACAACTATCAAGAACTGAACCTAAAAAAAAACAAAAACGAAAACAAGCTAAGCAAACAGTCAGAACAGAAATAGAATCACAGAAAGGGAGATCACATGGAGAGTTATCAGCAGGGAGGGGGAGGGGTTAGAATGAGGGGAAGGTACAGGGAATAATAAGCATAAATGGTAGGTACAAAATAGACAGGAGGAGGTATAGGAAAAGGAGAAGCCAAAGAACTTATATGTTTGACCCATGGATATCAACTAAGGTGGGGGTAACCCTGGAGGGAATGGGGGTACTGGGCAGGGGGGATAATGGGAAAAAAGAATGGGACAACTGTAATAGCATAATCAATAAAATATACTTTAAAAAAACATAACATTCTGGACTCTTACAAATTCAAAAACTCATATAACATTAGTCCATGGACAGTAGGCACTCATTTGATCTTGACTGAACTGGCTCCTTCACCAGGAATAACACAGTTTATGGGAATTGAGGGGAATGGGTCCATTGTTCTAAGAGTTCATAATCTTTGGCTCTACCACATACATGTATCACATAAACATTAATTTTTTGTGTAAGATTGTCCTACTTGATCTGGTGGTGCTCTCATTACCATGACCTAAAAGTTTTTTTTAAGCTTTTATTTATTTGTAGAGAGAGGGTAAGGGAGAGAGGAAGAGAGGGAGAGAAATAGCAGTGTGGTTGCCTCTCATGTGCCCCCTACTGGGGACCTAGCCCACAACCCAGGCACGTGCCCTGACTGGAAATCGAACCAGCAACCATTTGGTTCTCAGGCCAACACTCAGTCCACTGAGCCACGCCAGCCAAAGCTGTCCTCCAAGTTTTTGTCAAAAAAAAAAAAAAAGTAGTGCGTTGCAAAGACCCTTCTCTGTTCCAGCAAGTTTCTTACCACTTTTTCTGGAAAAAGACAAGCCTAGTAGCGATGTTCTCAAAGCAAATCAAACTGGCACGGTGCTTGCCTGGATATAGACAATTCATGAATGGATGTATACAGCATCTAAGGGGGTGATACAGATACTCAGAGTCATCTCTGGAAAGGTAGAGTAGCTACATTAATGTACACAGGGCAACACACATAGGGTACATATAACAGATTTTGAGAGGTGAGGGCATCAATACATTATCATTCTGTCACGCACTTCCTTAGCATAAAAATGGCATATAAGAGAAGGTAGACCCGTTCCTCAGAGTCCTTTTATTTCTTCCACTCTGTTTCTTGGCCCCAGAAGGGAGGTAAGAGAATTAATATTTATTGAACACTTACTTATTGCCAAGCACTGTATAAGGTAGCTCAATCAATTCCCCTGTGCCATGAGGTAGCACTGTCCTCATTTCTCAGAACACACACCCCCGAAAAATCTGAGTATTAGATTAAATAAGGTGTCCAAGATCTCACCGCTAACAAGTGGCATATCTGGGATTTGAACTTAAATTTTTCTGACTCTAAAACCCATGCTTCATTTCTCGGATTTTGCTGAATGCTAGTAGAAAAAAAGGGATTACATGGGGATTATGTGACAGTAACCCATAGCCAGAAAACAGAAGTGAGAAAAAAAAATGATTCTCCTCCAAATACGTTTTAATCAGTCTTTATTGCATATGAAATCTTTGAAAAGGAAATCTTCATAAAAGAGAGTATCCTAGTTTCTCACAATATATTTTGTAGGCTGTTAGCATATAAGTTAAGTACATATTAGAAACTAACAAACCCTGTTTTTACTCCCTGACCTCACAACACTTTTTGAACCAAAGAAATGATTGCAAAGAGTTAATATCATCTAAACATCAGCCCCTCCCATTTACTTTAAGCATCTTGTCATACAGTTGAATGTTCCCTAACATTTATAAACTAATATTTCCTATGTTAGCAAAGATACGCCACAGCACTTAGCCAGTTTCAGAATGTATTACCTTGTGAATATTTTTATATATTTAATGGAAAAGGACACCTACCCTCCAATACAAACCTCTGCTGCACAGACACACATATGCTGGAGGCAGAATCACTCTGACCCTGTAGGTACAAATCCAACCTTGTGCTATAGCTAAATAGGTTTGTTTGCACATATACACCTGCATGGAGATAATCTACTCCTGCAGGACAGCAGAAATTTCCAAGGCAGCGGGCCCCCATGACGTGCCCCAGGGCACCGAAGGAATTCAGAGCTGCACACTGCAGCTCAGTGAAGCCTTGAGCCCAGTCCAATCACAACCTGGATCAAGCAGAGGAGCAAACAGCATAGGCCCTTCTTTCATCAAGTCTTCCTAAGCACCCCGACCCAGACCTTCTTGGCCTCAGCCCTATCCTTGGGCTCTGACTAACGCTGGTAGAATGAAATGTAACAGACATGTCGAGATGTGTATTTGAAAACTTGACCTGAAGACATACCCCAAAGAATTTAGAAAATATCAAAAAGTATAGGAAAAGTTATAAAGGTAAAAACCTGACAAATCAAAGATAACCAATTTTTTTATTTAGAAATAGATATTGTTTACCTACAAAATTAATAAATCAATTAAGAAATGGTACAAATAAAATTAGAGTTCAAAGTGGTTTGTCTTCCTCTCCTGCCCACCCTTATTACCACTTCTTGGAGGGAATTACTGATAAAGGTTCCTTGTGATTTCTTCCACCTTTTGCCATATAAATCTATATATTCTTTTTCTCCCATAAATGGAAGCCATGGCTAAAATTACAGATTGTGAAGCTACACTAACTGGGTTTGGATCCCATCTCTATGATGTATGTGTGCTCTCTGCCAAGTTACCTAATCTCTGTGCCTCAGTGTCCTAATTTATGAAAGAGGGATAAATAACATTACCTATTTCATAGGGCTGCTATGAGTATTAAATGAGTTTTTACATACTAAGCACTCGACACACTATATGATATATACTAAAGCTATATAAATGTTAGGTACAATTTTAAAAATAACTGTTGAGAAATATTTTACATATCATAAAACTCATGTGCACAAATCAATGACAATCAATTTAGAACCCTTTCAGCCAACAATGAGATCCCTTGTGCTCATTTATATTTAATCCCTGTGACCAACCTTAACTCTAGGCAACCATTAATCTGCCTTCTGTTTGCATAGGTTTGCCTTTTCTAGACATTTTGTATAAATGGAATCACACAATATGTGATTTCTTGTGTCTCAGTGGAATTTTTCACTTCACAAAATGTTTTTGAGGATCATCCATGATGTAACATGTATCTGTAGTTGAATTCCTTTTTAATGTTAGATAGTGTTCCATTATATGTATATACCATATTTGTCTATGCATTTGTTAGATGGTAGATATTTCAATTGTTTCTGATTTTTGGATATTAGGAATAATACTGCTGTGAACATTTGTGTAGACATATGTTTTCGTTTCTTGTGAATAGATAGAAACCTAGGAGTGGAATTGCTGAGTCGTATGGTAGTTTGATTTTTATTTATATGTTCTTTAACTTTCCCCGGTAAAGTTTTCTAATTATTAGTGTATGAGTCTTATGCTTCTTTTGTTAAAGATATTTCTAAGTATTTTATTCTTTTTTAATTTTCATTGTTGTTATTCTAAATGAAATTGCATTGTTAATTAGATTTTTGGAGGTTTTTTTGCCTGTGTACAGAAATGCAATTAATTTTATATATCGATCTTATATTTTGTGGCCTTGCTGTACTTTTAATTTTTTGTAAACTTAGCACTTTTTATATATAATTATTCATATGCAAATGGAGATAGCTGCACTTTTGCTTTTCCAGTCTGGATATCTTTTATTTATTTTACTTGCCTAATTAATTCCCCTGGCTAGAATGTCCAGTACAATGTAGAACAAAAGTGATGAGAACAGATCTTGTCTTGTCCCTGGTCTTAAGGGAAAGTTTTCGGTTTTTCACAATTAAGTATGATGTTAGCTGTGGGTTTTTGTAAATGCCCTTTATCTGGTTAAGGAAGTTCCATTTTATTCCTAGTTTCTTAAATGTGTTTATCATGAGATGATGTTGTCAAATGCTTTTTCTGAGGCTATTGAGATGATCATGTTTTTTTTTTTTTCTTCATTCGATTGAAACGATATCTTATATTGATTGATTTTCATATGTTGAACCAACCTTATATTCCTAGGATAAAGCCCACTTAGTTATAGTGTATAAACCTTTCCATATATTGCTGGATTTGGTTTGCTGGTATTTTGTTGAGGATTTTTGTGCTTATATTCATAAAGGATATTGGTCAGTAGTTTTCATGTGATGTTTTTCTCTGATTTGGGTAATACTGGCCTCACAGAATTAGTTATGTGATGTTTCCTCCTATAAGTTTGTGAAGGATTGATATTAATTCTTCTTTAAAAGTTTAATAGAATTAACCACTGAAGCCATCTAAACCTGGGTTTTTTTTTCCATGGAAAATTTATGTAATGTTTTCTGACCTAGCACAAGCCTATTCTAAACAATGTTCCATATGCACTTAAAAAAAAAAACTATTCTACTGCTGTTAGGTACAGTGTTCTATAGATTTCTATTAAGTTGATTTGGTTGATAGTGTTGTTCATGTTTTCTAATCTTTGCTGATCTTTTGCCTAGCTTTTCTACCCATTATTAAATGTGGAATATTAAAGTATCCAACTACTGTTGTATTGTCTAGTCTCTCTTTAATTATGTCAGTTTTAGTTTCATATATTTTGAGGTTCTTTTGTTAGGTGCAAATAAGTTAAAATTATCTTTTCCTGTTGAATTGACTCTTTTCTCCTTATAAAATGTCCTTCTTTGATTTTAATAACAATTTTGTCATAAAGGCTATTTTGTCTGTTATTACTATAGCTATTTCAGTCTTCTTTTGGTTACAGTTATATCCTTTTCCACTTTTTTATGTTTAATTTTTTGGGTCTTTGAATATAAGGGGTATCTCTTGTAGACAGTGTAGAATTGAATGATGTTTATTTTTATCCATTCTGCCAATCTCTGTCTTTTAATTGGAGAATTTATTCAATTTACATTTAATTTCTGCTAAGGACTAATTTATATCATTTTTCTATTTGTTTTCTGCATGTCATCCCATTTTGCACCTCTGGTCTGCCATTACTTCTTTCGTCATAAACAGATATTTTCTAGTGTGCTATTTAAATTACTTTGTTGTTTCTTTTACTGTATATCTTTCAAGTTATTTTTAATTTAGTGGTAGCCTGGGGGGTTATAATTATTATCTGAAAACATTCTAGTTCCAATTAATACTAACATAGCTCTATTCTTTCTCCATTATTTTGAGCTACTTTTGTCATAAAGATTACTTCTTTATATATTTTTAGTCCACTAACACAGTTCTATAATTATTTCTTTATGCAGTTTTATTTATCGACCTGTACACCAAAAGATTGTGGGTTTGATTCCAAGTCAGGGTGCATACCTGGGTTGCAGGTTCCATCCCTGGCCTGGGCACATGTGGGAGGCAACCAATCAATGTTTCTCTCTGTCATCAATGTTCCTCTCACTCTCTCTTTCTGTCTCTCCCTTTCTCTCTCTCTAAGATCAATAATAAAATATCCTCAGGTGAGGATTTAAAAAATTAATAAAAATTATTTTTGCTATCTGTTATATTTTACTACATAGTTACATTTATTGATGTTCTTTCTTTCTTTGTGTGGATTTGTGTAACTGCCTAGTCCTTTCATTTGAGACTGATGAACTCCCATTAGTATATCTTGTATGTCAGGTCTGCTAGTAAAAATATTTTCATCCCTGTCTTGCATGGCTCAATTGCTTGAGGGTCATCCTTCAAAGTGAAAGCTTGCTTGTTTGATTGCTGGTCAGGGCAAATGCCTGAGCTGTGGGTCAGTCCCTGGTTGGGACACATGCAAGAGGCAACTGATCGGTGTTTCTCTCTCTCTCTCTCTCTCTCTTACTCCCTCTCTCTCTAAAAATAAATAAGTAAAATCTTTAAAAAACAAAAAAGTCAGTTTTTTTTTCATCTGGAAATGTCTTAATTTTTCCTTCATTTTTAGGAATTTTGTCAAATATAGAGTTCTTGGTTGACAATATTTTCTTTTTAATATTTGAATATGCTATCTCTCTGTATTCTGGCTTCCATGATTTCAGATAAGAAGTCCACTGTTAATCTTATTGAGGATTGCTTGTATATTATGAGTAGCTTCCTTCATGTTCCTTTCAAAAATCTTTTTTTGTCTTTGTCTTTCAGCAATTTGACTATGATGAGTGTCTAGATATACATCTGCTTGGGTTTGCATTACTTGGAGTTTGTTGAGGTTTTCAGATGTGTACATTAAAGTTTTTCATAAAATTTGGGGAGTTTTAGGCCATTATTTCTTCAAATATTTTTTCTGTTCCCTTCTCTGTTCCCCCTTTCCTGGAATTCCCATTATGTTTATATTAGTATGCTTGACAATGTCCCACAGTCCTGTGAGGATCTGTTCATTTTTCTTCATTCTTTTTACTTTCTGTTAATTAGACTGATTAATCTTAATTTGACTTATCTTTGGGTTCTCTGAATTTTTTCTCCTGTCAGCTCAAATCTACTGCTGTTTAACCTTTCTACTGAAATTTTAATTTCAATTATTATACATTTTAGCTACAAAATTTCAATTGATATTCTCTTTTTGATGAGGCATCATTGTCATACTTTTTCTTAAATTCTTTAGGTATGGTTTCCCTTAGTTCTTTGAACATCTTTATCAAAGCTCCTTTGAAAGCTTTGTCTTGTAAATTCAATGTCTGGGTTTCCTTGGAGACAGTTTCTATTGACTGCTTTTCCCCACCCCCCATGTATGTGAGCCATATTTTCCTATTTCTCTATGAGTCTTTTGTGGAAAACTGGACATTTTAGATAATATAATGTGGCAACTTTGGATCACATCGTCCCCCTCCCCAGGGTGTGTTATTGTTAATAGCCTATTAGTTAAATTTTTTAAAAAATTGCCATTGTTTTATTTGATGACTTTTCTGGACTAATTCTATTATACTGACTGTAGTGTATAGCCATGTAAATCTACTCAGCTTAGTGATTAGATAATGATTTCTCAGGTATTTTCTTAAATGTCTTTCTAAAAATTTTATTTTATTTTATTTTACAGAAAAGAGAAGGGAGGGATAAAGAGAGGGAGACAAACATGAATGTGAAAGAGAAACATCAACTGGTTGCCTTCTGTACGTACCTTGACTGGGGATCAAATGTGCAACCCAAGCACGTGCCCCGACCAGGAATCAAACCAGTGACCTTTTGGTTTATAGGACTATGTCCAACCAACTGAGCCACACCAGCCAGGGCTTAAAGGTCTTGAATAAAATATTATTCGATCCTTTGCTGAGGAGGACAGGATAAATGTGGTGCTTTGTGCTGTTTGGAGTATGCCTTCGACATTCAGGCAGGCAGCTTGCAACTCTGCTTTAGCCTTCACTTCTGTCATAGAGCTTTAAGGTCAACCACAGATGAGAGACTAGTGTTCTCTCAGGTCTTTCCTGGGCATGCACACAGCCATGTGCATACTTGCACCCTCCTATATCCCCAAATATATTAGAGTTGTTTAAAAACCACTATGGATATCTAATTCCCTAGATCTTTCTTTTACATTTTTGGCCAGGCTCTTGATTGCTGAACTGGTAGAGACACCTCAGGCAGCTGTGATGTTAAACAATTGCTGCTGATTGCTTTGAAGTAATGCTCCAAAGATAGGGCTTTTTTTGCGGAGCAAGCTCTGAGTCAGGTCAAATAATAAAAGCACTATAAATAGGGCTTTCCAGGGAGCTATAAGCTGGGCTAAATAGTGACAATATGCTGAGTATGAGATTTAAATTTTCTTTCAATTATAGTTGACATACAATATTATATTAGTTTCAGGTGTACAACATGGTGATTAGACATTATATAACTTGCAAAGTGATCACTCTGATAAACCTAGTACCAATCTGAGACCATACATAGTTATTATATTATTGATTATATTTCCTGTGCTATAATTTACATGCTCATGAGTTATTTATAATTGCCAATTTGTACTTGTTAATCCCTTCAACTTTTTCACAGAATGGGACTTTTTGAGGAGTGTCAAACTCCATCTCCTCCAAACTCTGTATAAGGGCCAGAGTTTTCTGTTTCTCTATGAGTCTGCTCCCTCTGGTGGCTGCTACACTGCTGCTGTTGCTGTTATGGTTGTGCGTCTGCTTTTTTTCAAGGCTATTGTGGAACTGGAGAGAGTAAGTCAAATTAAAAATGCCATAAAGTATTCTTAGAGACATTAGTTTTTCTTGGTTAAATGTTACCCAGATTGCTTCAGGCCTTTAGTTAACTTCCAGAGAGCTGAAAAAGTTTATTTTTATAATTTTGCCAGCATTTTTGTTGCTTTTATGAAAAAGTAGATTTACAGACGTCCTCACTGCCATTCCAGAAGGCCCACATTGTTAGCTACTGTTTAACTATACAAACTGCTTCTCAGCTTATTTTTTCTCATTTAACAATGACTCTTGGAGATGTTTTTACATTAGGACATGCAGATCTTCTTCATTGTTTCATAGTAAGGATCTGATATAATTTATTTAACCAGGCCCTATTACTGTACCATTTCTTTTATTCCAAGACAATCAATGTAATAATACCCTTTTGAATTATTTTTATATATGTCCCAGTATATATCTTTAGTTTAAATTCCCAACTGTAGAGCAGTCAAAGAGTATGTGCAGTTCTAATTTTGTTTGCTATTGCCAAATCACCCTGAAAATAGCTGCACTAATTACACACTCTCTGCTACTATATCGGATGTGAGGGTGAACTCACCACGACATCTGTCACCCCATTGAACCAGGGTTGATTCAGTTGATCTGGCTGGCTAGGCAGGTGTCCCTTTCTTCCCTCACTGATCCATTTGCATCCCTCCTGAAGCTGCACACTTGGTGGAAGAGGACAACCTTCCCAACTAGAGGAGAGGACCACTCTTTGGTCAAGGGTATACAAGCAGCTGTGCTCCCCTACTAGAACCTCTAAACAAGCTCTCAAGTTCTACTACTATATCAAAGTCCTTTTCTTCACTTACACCTGACAACATTCAGAAACTTCTTGATTTTTGGTAATTCAATAGTTCAGAAAATGATACCTCATTCCATTAATTCATTTATACTTTTTACTTGGTTTTAATACCATAAATATGGTTAAACAGCTTAGTATAAGGCCAGCTATGCTTACCTTACCCACACAATTTGAAAGGTCCATTGGATCTCAGCTTTGTTCCAATAAGCAAGAGGAGGAAAAAAGCAGTTGCAGATCTGGGAACATCACAGAGCATGCCTTACTATCAACATGGTTTTTCCAATGGTTTGCAAATGCAGTTTGGAGATAAAGCCATCATTCAAAACTTGTTATTGCCATTGTTTCATAGATTTGGCTAACTTCACGCTATTAGGAGTCATGGAGATTGTTGGACAAATGGAGTGCTACATCCTGGAATTTGGCATGATGCCTCAGGATAGTAAATGCACCTACCTCTCATAAATTGCTCTCGGGGGATGGTGAGCTCTGACTAGAACTTATAGTTGTTCACAAACCTTTTGGATGCCTACTGATGACCTTTTTATTTCACAGTTGCAACTATAAAGGGTTGTAAAGGCCTTGTGCTCACACATTATTTGCAGAGGGCATGAGAAGAATATTATTATGTCCAGGCTGCTTTAAAAGTATTTTATTAGAGTGGTACAGAGAAGTGTGGAGGAAAAAGAGAATACATAGTAACCTGACAAGCTCAGGAGAAGCCTGCATAGTGGGCCTTACAAGCTCAGAGATCAAAAGCAACCATGTAGGATGGTCTAAGTAATAAAATTCCTAACTAAAACTGGGTCATTGCCAGTAGTCACATCCTAGGCCTGTACCTTCATTAACAAAGGTCAACCTTTACCTTAAGTGAACCTATTGTCTTTTTTGCATCTAGGATAACATATCTTTGAAATGTCAGAATAATCTCCTTTTCCAGACTTCTCAGAGCACACCTACCACACCAGAGTCCAAGATCACACAACCCCTTATTATTATCTTGTTTCCTAAATACCATCTCATGGTGATGTAATGTTAATTGTTCACTATCCTGTACCACCAATGCAAAAGAAATATATGGGACCACTCTCTCCAGGGCTATGAGAAAATTCTGCAGAGTTCTCTCCCCACAATATTTGTGACCAGAATATGATGAAGTTGGATACTCATTGCTGCAAATCTGGAACAAGAGGCTTAACCCGGAGATCCAAGATGTCAGAGGAGTAAGTAGAAGCTACAATAACCTCCTCCAAGGACCAATCTGGAATTACAACTAAATTGTAGAGAAAGCTTCCTGAATAACCAACTGAACACTAGCCAGAGAGAAGCCTAACAACCAAGAACGGACAGAAGAGACACCTCACCACAATGAGACTGGTAGGGATTGTGGAGGAAGAATGAGAGTGTTTACTGGGTTCCTATGGGTAGGAGCTGAAGTTCCAGAGAGTATTTCAGCAGCTGGGGGTTCCCTCAGAAGTGTGGGGTCTAAACACCAATCTGGGCTCACCATTCTACAACACCAGAACTGGGAAAGAAAGAGATAACATCCAGCTATGAAAAGCAGCAGGGTTTCTGTCTGCCAGGGGAGACACAGAGAGCCTCTTAAAGGACCAAGGCACAAAATTCTATTTGAAGCCACTTATTCTGGATTCTGTCAGATGGAGGACAGAGTGGACTAGAGATGTCTGAGGAGAGTCTGGGGCTGGTGGCACTGGGGAGAGAACTGAAGGAACAGCTGCCAGGATCCCTGTGCTGATTCATTCCTTATTCTGCAGAAGCCATCTTTCTCAGGCAGAGCACTTCTTTCCAAGTGGCATCAACCTCAGGGGGAGGAATAACCCCACCTGCAGGAATTACTCTGCCCCAACCTGTGGTGCTTAAACTGGACTGGTGATAACAGTTTAACTCTATATCACTGATTAGTTTAATAACTAAGGTGGAAAAATACAAAGAAGTAGCCAAAATGGGAAGACAAAGAACAGACCCCAAATGAAAGAACAAGAGAATTCTCCAGAGGAAGAACTAGATGAAATGAAGGCAAGCAATTTGTCAGATAGAAAGTATAGAGTAATGATTATAAGGATACTCAACAGCATGAAAAAAGACATAGAAGCCATAAAAAAGGACTACTGAAAAATAAAGAATGCAATATCTGAAATAAAGAATATACCAGAAGGAATAAACAGTAGGTTAGATGAAGCAAAGGATCGAATCAGTGATTTGGAAGACAAGGTAGATTAAAAAAAACAAACAACAACAACAAAAAAAAAACACCCAGGCAGAGCAGCAAAAAGAAAAAAAATGATTTTTTTAAAAAAATGAGGAGAGCTTAGGAAACATTTTGGACAACTTGAAGCCTAAGAACATTTACATCATGGGATTACCAGAAGGAGAAGAGAGTGAGCAAAGGATCAAGAAGCTATTTGAAGAAATAATGATGGAAAACTTCCTTAATCTGGTGAAGGAAAAAAAATAAAAGTCCAGGAAGTTCAGAGAGTCCCAAACAAGTTGGATCTGAAGAGGCCTACACCAAACTATTCATAATTAAAATGACAACGCTTAAACACAAGGAGAGAATCCTAAAAGCCACAAGAGAAAAGCACGTAGTTGCGTACAAAGGAGTACCAATTATATCATCATCTGATTACTCAACAGAAACATTTCAGGCCAGAATAGAGTGGATGACATATTCAAGGTGATGAAAAGCAAGGACCTACAACCATGGCTACTTTACCCAGCAAGGCTGTCATTTAAAATCAAAGGAGAAATAAGGAACTTCCCAGACAAGAAAAAGCTAAAGGAGATTGTTAACAGCAAAACAGTACTTCAACAAATGTTAAAGGGATTGCTTGAAGAAAGAAGAAGGAAAAAGGAAAGAATAAAAACAGGAGGAAATAGTCTAACGATAAAATGGTACTAAATACATATTTATCAATAATCACATTAAATGTGAATGGCTTAAGTGCTCTAATCAAAAGACATAGGGTAGATTAATGGATAAGAAAACAAGACCCACATATATGCTGCCTCCAACACACCCATCTCAGATGAAAAGATACACACAGACTAAAAGTAAAGGGATGGAAAATCATATTTCATGCAAATGGAAAGGAAAAAAAACTTTGGATGGCAGTACTTATATCCAACCAAATGGACTTTAAAACCAAGGCAAAGAAGAGACACTACATAATGTAAGAGATAAAGAAGGACACTGCATAATGATAAAGGGAACAGTCCAACAGGAGGATATAACCTTAGTAAACATTTATGCACCCAACATAGGAGCACCTAAATATGTGAAGCAAATCTTGATGGACATAAAGGGAGAGATCAACAGAAATGCAGTCATAGTAGGGGATTTTAACACCCCATTGACTATAATGGATAGAACTTCCAGATAGAAAGTCAACAAAGAGACAGTGGCTTTACACAACACACTAGAACAAATGCATTTAACTGATATCTTCAGAGCATTTCACCCCAAAGCAACAGAATATATATATTTTTTTCAGGTGCACATGGAACATTTTCTAGGACAGACCACATGTTAGGACACAAAACAAGTCTCAATAAATTTAAGAAGATTGAAATAATATCAAGTATCTTTTCTGACCAAAATGCTATGAAATGAGAAATCAATCACAGGAAGACCATAGAAAAACATGCAAAGATATGGAAGATAAATATTATGTTATTTAACAATGAATGGGTCAATAAGAAGATCAAGGAAGAAATTAAAAGATACCTTGAAACAAATCCAAGTGAGGGCACAATAATCCAAAATCTGTGGGACACTGGGAAAGCAATTCTAAGAAAGAAATTCATAGCATTACAGGCCTATATAAAAAACAAACAACAACCAAAAAAGAACAAGAAAAGCTCAAATAAACTATCTAACTTTACATTTAAAGGGACTTGAAAAAGACCAACAAACAAAGCCCAAAGTGAGTAGAAGGAAGGAAATAATAAAGATCAGAGGAAAAATAAACAAAATAGCCTGTAAAAATGATACAAAAGATCAATGAGTCCAAGAGCTGCTTCTTTGAAAAGATAAAGAATATTCATAAACTTTTAATCAGACTCACCAAGAAAGAGAGGACCCAAATAAATAAAATCAGTAGTGAAAGGAGAAATAATAACTGACACCAAAGAAATACAAAGGATCATAAGAAAATGTTATGAACGACTATATGCCAACAATCTGGACAACCTGGACGACATGGATAAATTCCTAGAAATATGCAATCTACCAAAACTAAATCAAGAAGATTCAGAGAATATGAATTGGCAGATTAAACCTAATGAAATTGAAGTAGTAATTAAAAAACTCGCAACAAACAAAAACCCGGGACCAGATGGCTTCACAGGTGAATTTTACCAAATATTCCAAGAACAAAAACCTCTCCTTCTCTAACTATTTCATAAAATTCAAGAGGAGAGAAGGCTCCCAAACTCATTTTATGAGGCCAGCATTATCCTAATTCCAAAACCAGATAAAGACACGACACAGAAAGAAAATTATAGGCCAATATCTCTGATGAACATAGATGCAAAAATCCTCAACAAACTATTAGCAAAACAAATACAACAATACATCAAAAAGATCATACACCATGATCAAGTGGGATTTATTCTTTGGATGCAAGTTTGGTACAACATTTGCAAATTAATAGATGTCACTCACCACATAAACAAAATGAAGGATAAAAACGACATGATCATATCAATAGATGCAGAAAAAGCATTGGATAAAATCCAGCACCCATTTATGATCAAAACACTTAGAAAAGTGTGAACTGAGGGGACATACCTAAACATAATTAGGCCAAAAAACCCACTGCCAGCATCATACTCTATGGATAAAAATTCTAAGTGTTCCCCTTAAGATCGGGGACAAGACAGGGATGTCTACTTTCAACTCTCTTATTCAACATAGTACTGGAAGTCCTAGCCACAGCAATCAGACAAGAAGAAGAAATAAAAGGCATCCAAACTGGAAAGGAAGTAGTAAAACTGTCTTTATTTGTAGGTGATGTAATACGGTACATAGAGAACCCCAGAGATTCCACCAAGAAACTATTATCACTGATAAATGAATTCATCAAAGTAGCATGATACAAAATTAATATCCAGAAATCACTTGTATTTTTATATACCAATAATGGACTAACACAAATGGAATTTAAGAAAACAATCCCATTCATAAGTGCCACAAAAGAAATAAAATACATAGGAATAAACCTAACCAAGGATGTAAAAGACCTGTACTCAGAAAATTATAAGATACTTAAGAAAGAAATAGAAGCAGAAACAAACAAATGGAAACACATACCTTGTTCATAGATAGGAAGATTTAACATCATTAAAATGTCTATGCTACCCAAAACAGTCTATAGATTCAACGCAATTCCTATCAAGATTCCAATATGTATTTCACAGAAATAGAACAACATATACATTTCAAAAATGTATATGGAACAACAAAGGCCCTGCATATCTACAACAATCCTAAGAAAAAAGAACAAATTTTGAGGAAATACCATACCTAATATCGAACTATACTATAAGGCCATAGGAATCAAAATAGCATGGTACTGGCATAAAAGTAGGCGCATAGATCGATGGAATAGAATAGAGAGCCCAGAAATAAACCCACACCCTTATAGTCAATTTATATTTGACAGAGGAAGCAAACACATACAGTGGGTTAAATTTAGTTTATTTAATAAATTGTGCTGGAAATTGGACAGGTATGTACATTAAAATGAAACTAGGCTACCTTCATACACCACACACAAGAATAAATACAAAGTGGATCAAAAACTTAACTGTTAGACCTGAAACCATAAAAATCATAGAAGAAAACATAGGCAGTAAAATCTCAGACATTGCTTGTAGCAATATTTTATCAGCTATACCTCCTCAAGCAAGGGAAAAAAATAAATAAACAAATGGTACTACATGAAACTAAAAAGTTTTTGCACAGCAAAGGAAATCATTAACAAAATAAAAAGACAACCCACAGAATGGGAGACCATATTCACCAATACATCTGATAAGATGTTAATGTCCAAAATTTATAAAGAACATACAAAACTCATCACCCAAAAAACAAACAATCTAATTTAAAAAATGGACAAAGGACCTCAATAGGCACTTATATAAAGAGAACATGCAGATGTCCAATAGACATATGAAAATATGCTCAATGTCTCTAATCATCATAGAAATGTAAATTAAAACCACAATGAGGTATTATCTCACACCTGTCAGAATAGCTATCATCAATAAAAGAAGAAACAAGTGCTGGCGAGGATGTGGAGAAGGGGGAACCCTTTTGCACTGTTGGTGGGAATGCAGACTGGTGCAGCCACTATGGAAAGCAGTATGGAGATACCTCAAAAATTAAAAATGAATCTGCCTTTTGACCCAGTGACCCCACTTCTGGGAATATTTCCAAAGGAAACCGAAACACTAATTTGAACCAATGTAAGCACTTCTGTGTTCATTGCAGCATTATTTGCAATCACAAAGATATGGAAGCAGCTAAAGTGTTCATCCATTGGTGAGTGGATAAAACAGCTATGGGACATTTACACAATGAAAGACTACTGGGCCATAAAAAAGAAAAAAAATTACCCTTTGTGATGGCATGGATGGACCTGGAGAACATTATGCTAAATGAAATAAGCCAGTCAGAGAAAGACAAATACCATATGATCTCACTCGTATGTGGAATCTAATGAACAAACTGAACTAACAAGGAAAATGGGGACAGACTCATAGATGGAGAACAGGGTGACAGCTAAGGGGTGGGTGGAGGGAATGGGGTATAGGAATTGAGCAAAAAGGAAAAAGGACTCATGGACATGGACAACAGTGTGGTGCTTCCTGGGGGGATGGAGTATGAGGGGACTTAATGGTAACTGAAAGAAATGGTAAAGATTAAATTTTAAAAATTTTACTTTTTATCCAGTCTGAGAGATTATCCTGTTTTGCTTTCTCCCACCCCTAATCTACCCTCAATGGATTTGCTGTAATCCTTCCCTTATATTTTCTCCTTTGATTGTAATGTATAAAACTGAAATTCTCTGGAGCATTTTCTCAATTCCTTGAGATTTTCCTTCCTGGCACTGTCATCAGTTTGGCTCAAATAAACTCATAAAAATTCTCCACAGGTTTGGTTATTTGTTAAGTCAACAGAAGGAAATAGTGATATTTAAAGTGAGGTTTAAAAACACGGGGAAAATATCTGAGATCTGCAATTGAAGACTTGATATACATGAGTACTAGGATAAAGTTCAGAGAGAGGTTATTATGACTACTGTAGAGGAAACATCTCCCTTGTTTCGGCTAATGTCTTCAATTATGTTAGTTGTCTCTGGTGCACTATCATGATTTTCAAAAGCCATGCCAAATTTGCTTAATATACAGTTTGTTCTTTTATATCCTCCGTGCATGGCCATTCTCAGGCTATGGGTATTGTGCTCTTTAAATCAGGCCAGTTTTTAGAGGAACTGAGTGGAAAGCATGCTGGAATTATGGTTAGAGGGGAAGATAAGCAGGTCTTACTAAGCTGCCACCCTCAACTCCATGGTGACCTTAGAAATTTTGCTGAATGTCCTAGTTTTCAAATCTTCTGAGTGAGGCAATGAATTAGCAGAAAACATGGAAAGCATTTTAAAAGCATTATAGTGGGTATTAGTTTGATCACATATTATTCAGAGAAACTGAACTTGATCATGTAAGCCTCTGATAAAAGATTACCCTTTAAATCCTTTTTTGTCCTCACAGTAATTTTGTACACTTGTGCTTCAGTGAGTAAAGTAAAAATCATATAATCACAAAGAAAAAAAAGCTCGTACTTTACCTTTTAAACGTAGGCTGTTAGTATAACATACTGGATAAATGCATGGGTTTTGGAGCCAGGCTGCTTGCCTTCATATCCTGGCTGTCGCTTTCAGGGTATGTGACCTTCAGCAATGTCTCAGTTTCTTTATTTGTAAGATAAGAATAATAATCATTCCTATGTCACCCATAAGATTAATCAGAAGGTTAATTTAGTTAATAAAAAATGCACTTAGTACAGGGAAAATAGGAAACACTCAATGTTAACTACTATTGTTATTATTATTAATTAAAAAACACTCTCCTTTGTCCAGGCACCTAACAGGAGCCAGTAAGGCAGGTAGAGGCACAGAGCTGGTATGCATAACAGCCAGGAAGCCAGAAGCTTTCTTCCAATCCCACCAGGAGATCATAGTTCTGATGATGGTGTTGCTGACATACAAGTCAGTCATTATTGTGACCATATTATCAGGGAGCTTTGTAAAGAATATATAAATATTATTTAAAATGTATTCCTTGAATTACTTGTATCAGAATCACCAGGGAAGGGAAGAATTGACAAAATGCATATTTAAGAGCTTCATCCCAAACCTGCAGAATCAGATTTTCTGGACCTTCGGTCTAAGACTGTCCATTTTTAACAGGTACCCCAGGAGCTTCTGATGCAAACTAAAGATTGAGAACCCCTGGATCAGGCTATATTTAGATATGGTTTGATCATAACACAGTCAGACCACAGTAAGCGGATACTAACACTGACAATAATGTCAAACGGTCTCAATATATCAATCCATATTCAGCTTGACCCAAGAGCTGCTCTGACTTCACTTTCTTCTGCTCTCAGGCTAATGAATATTCTTTTCTTGTAATTTTTGAACTCAGTTGGTAAGATATCCTGTTCCTGGGCATAGTAAACAAAATTTTAGATTCCTAGTTCTATACACAAGGCTTTTGTTAAATAAATTTTTGATGCTAGCTGTAGCTCTTGCTTTTACCAATAGGGAGCACAGTCAGTCTATTGATGTCAGGCTTTGTATAACAAGCCTGAGATAGTCTTTTCTCCATTTTATTTATGGAAATATTTTCCTTGGGGTTGCATAATAAAGAGAGAGGACTACTTCTGTGTGGGGTAAGAATGAGACAGGGTGGGATTACTCATTTTTCAAAGATGACACAGAATAAAACTTTTAAATCTAAAATTTTTATATCTGAAAAATATGGTCTCATAAGCATGGCACTCTATAAAATGAAATAGAGCCCTTCTTTCATAGTAACATGACTTTAAGTTGAACACTTCATAATAGGACATGAAATGTAGAGAAACATATAAGAAAAATCATAAGATGTTGAATTATTCTATTTTTGAAAACAACATGCTTTGTCGTGTGGAATTAGACACCTGGAGAGACATACTGGAATGCTTGATGAAAGATAAATTTCAATTTTCTTTGGATTGAGGTGTTTTGCTTAGCTCCTACAAACCATTTAACTATCATCTAAAAGGAAATGGCAGGGTGGAGGTTTAGGGGGCTTTGCGGAAAAGCTAAAACACAGATCAGTTTTCCTCCCTTCTCCCAACACCCCAAAGTCAAAATACCTTAGCAATACCTTCTAATGACAATCTTTCTCAGTGTTTTCTGTACAACTTTTCATAAACTCAAAAGGAAGGATTAGTTCTTTAATAAAATGTAGACACTAGAAAAACAAGCTTTGGAAAAAGATATTGGACTATTGAATATCATGGCAAGTAGAACTTCTGTGAAGAATTTTCTCAGTACTGGAAGTGGGCTTCATTCTTAAGATGCCTAAATATAACACTGGGTCAAAACACTGTGGAATGTTGGTTAATACTTACTGAATGCTCAAAATGAATGTGCTATAGGGAATCAGTTTGTGTTGGTTGACCTGAAGACTGTGAATATGTTTCAAACTGATACATTTTTTTCTTTACTTTGTTTCCTGTGGTGACCTAAATAGCTATTGTATTTTCTCTGAATATAGAGGCTCCTGGGATTGGTCTATAAATTGGTTATGGACTTTGATATTTCCAAAGCCATGTTCTAGGCATGATGGATGGGATTCCTTGGTGGTGCAAAAAATGAAGATTTAGAAAGATAAGTGTGGATTATCAGCTACTTGAAAGAACAGGGAAATGTTCTGGGTGACACTAAGGTAGAACTTGTTTTTTCTGGCTTTAGATTTTTTTGCATCTGCTCTGTGTGTTACAGAACTGTACCTATGCTGTTCTGGAGCAGCTGTGGGGTTTGATTGCCTGACACCAAGAAGTGCGACTCCCAGTACAAGAGTTTGGTGAAAAAGGAAAGGAGTTTTTTATTTAAAGGTTTTACAGATTCAGAATGATGGCAGATTTCTGCCATTAAATCCTACTGCATTTAAAACACCCCAAAAATACATAACACTGGCCCCCTTTGCCAACCCAGGCCAGTTTCAGAACACACTAGTCATAGGTACCATCTTTCAGAAAAGCAGAGGTCCACAGTTCAGCATTCCCAGTTACAGTTCAGCATCCCCTGCATCTCCCACTAATTCGTGCTTTGTTAGGCAGGTCCCTGCAATTTCCAGCTTCATCAGCCGGGCCACTGTGTTCCCCAAGCAGGTTTCCCAACAGGTCTCCTCTTTCTTACTCCAGCTCTTAATCTAAAACCACATGGCATCTCCTAATTCCAAATTCCATGGCACCACCTTACTCACCAGGCCTCATGGTGGACTGGGGGATGGCCCTTCTACATCCTTTCAAACCTCATGGCTGTTACCCTCATGGCTAGCACAGGCCACATGGCCAAATCCTCAGAGTAACAGACATAGCCCCTCCCTCAATACAGACAGCATGGTAGAAACTCTATTTTTTCTCTTTTAGACCTCCCTTATTTTAAATTCTGACCCGAAGCTTCCTATGTGACCTCCTATCCAGCTCCTCCCAAAATGTGCTACATTTTCCAGTTTCCCTTTATTGTTTTCATTTTCTCAGCTGCCATTTTGAGTCATGGCAAGAGTGAGTCAGTGATGCATGGGCTTCTGTCTCCCTGCCTCTCACACAGGTGCTGTATAAACCCCCAGCTATGCCGTGAGTCCCTGAACACTCCCTGGAAGTCATGTATGCCTATTCCCCAGGGCAGTACCTCACTTCCCTTCAGGAAAGACATGGTTATAACCTTGCCATTGTTATGAAATTATCTTAAACCATATCATCCACTTCCCCCCTTCTCCAAACCATGGGCTGTGGGGAATATCTCCTGTTTCAGGGTCCCCTTGCTTTGCATCCCATTTCATGCATATGATGTGTTGTAAAATTTATACTGTTCTACTAGATACCTTTTGATTCCCCATAATGTACAAGATGGACTTTCTTTAGTCAATTTAATTCTTTCAAAACAACCTCTTGATAAACAATATTCATTTTATAAAGGTCTTACTCCAAAAACTGATAAGGGTTCTTGAAAAGACAGACCTGTCCCATACTTTTCTTCAAAATGGTGCTCTCTTTTGATTCCAAAATAAGAACTATACATAGCTATTTGAATTTTTTTCTTTTTTTCTTTTCCCATAAAGTACTGAATTATAACTCCCCTCCTGCCACCTTCACTGGTAAAAGCTAAAAACAAATAAAAGCCTTGCAAAAGGTAATAGTAAATTGAATTATTCGCCTTGCGATATACTGTCTTTGGGTATAACCTAACTTTATAACAGCTGTCAACTTAGATGTGTGGGGTTAGTCCTCAGTAAAATTGTGAAGTCAGCAAAATTGGTTTTTGTTTTCTCCCTACCTTCAGCCTTTTCACCTGCAATGCCTTGACTTCACAGAGTCCTATGGATGCTTTCCTTTAAGATATCCTTTATTTGTTTCCTCATTAGTGTTATTTTTCCCTTTACTTATGATCACATTCTTCAGAAAAAAAGTTAATCTCATAGGTTGGTTTGTGATCATATGAGAATGGGTTTTTGTTTTATCACTTCTGAAATAATATATTTGCATTTAACAGAAATTTTGAGGGATAGCAACTTAATACAAAGCAATGGCTTTAATAATAAGGATTCTACACCCTGAAGCAAATTACTAGGTGCAACCAATGTGGAAAATTGCCTCCCCCAGCATGACTTCTTGCTTTCTTCCTCAGTAACAGAATCTTGATTTCATTTGGTGTAATGATGAACCAAGATCAAACACTGTTAAACATCCCCTTTCAAGCTACATTTGGTTATGTGGTTAAGGTCAGGCTTATAAAATGTAAGCAGAAGTCTATTAAAAAGAGAGAGAGTGGCCTTTTGTCCTGCCCAGCTCTTTTGTGATGACAATCTGGAATGTGAACGTGATGACTAGAAATGAAGTTAGCTCAGATCATGATATGGCCTGGAGGATGGTAACCACATACTGAGGATGATGGAGCAGAAAGATAGATATGTGGATCAGCTGATTGGACTACCTGTAAAATGTACTTCTATAATATTTATGTCAGGTTATTTGGGAGAATTTATTTTATATGAGGCTGAACTTAACTTACAGAGATAGAAGACACATATCTTTGGGAAATCAGGGATTTGTGGTATCTCAGCAAAACTGGTAGGCTAATTCGGAGAAAACTATCACTGTTGGCTTTTGAAAAAGAAGTTTTCCATCTCTGAGAGCATATGGAGAATGTTTTCTCTCTTGAATCATTCTTGAAAATATTCTCTCTCAAGCTTTCTTAATTGTTTAGATAGAGAGTATTGATCTTATCATTCCAAATAAATTGTAAATGACCAGACAACAAAGAGAATAACCTGTTTTCTATGTGCCACAGTGTCTAGCAGAGTGGAATGCTGGTTTCTTCATATCTTGTTGATCATTAGTGTAACAGTTACCCCAGATTGATATGTCCTGGTAGAAAGACACTCTCAAAGAGAAAAGTAGTTTGGAGGAACAGGAAATATAAAAAATCAACTACAAAACATTCTAATTTGCACATGATATCAAGTGACATAACCAGAATATCCAAGGCTATTATTGGAACATGGAGGATTTACATCACAGTGGTGAACCAGGTAGATACATATAGCTAGAACAATACTGCTGTGAAGAAGCAACCTCCTCCCCATGAAAAGGATTTCAGTGGACACCGTTAATTTGTGAGTAGTACACCACATGCAAAATAAACAGACTCAAATCCCTGTGTTTTATCTGTAGTTAGTTGTGCTACTAGTTTTTATTCTCTACTTCAGCAACGCAACCATAACTAGGACTTATGTCCTAAATCCCCAAACTTTGACAAGTGTCTTGTTCTTGGCTCATTGATGATTAATATGGGTATAGACCTGAATTTTGTTTTAGTAGCCAACGTCTCTGTAACTAAGGCCAGCAGAAGCACTGCTGTCAGTGGAAAATTCAAAATGACAAATGAAAGCATCAGTAGGGCAGAATAAATATAAGCAATATATCCATATCACTGTTAGAGAGAGATCATCTCAACACTATGGAGTTGCTGGATTTTATTTGTTTGTTTTGCTTGAGGGGTTTATTGTGGCTTAGCCTGTTTCTCTTGCTTGAATCTACCTCTTTCCTTCTGAGCCCTTTTAGTAAAAACAATAGACCTGAGTGTCCAATATGGGAACTCAAATATCAAGTGATAAGTATACAAATGAATAATTCACTCATTAGGCTACAAATGTCAGAGTTAAGTATTGATCTAAATAAATTACCAATAAAGTCAGAAGATGGTGGCTAGTAGATGCAAGCTAAACTCTCTTGCTTGCACACCCAACTGGGACACCTAGCCAATCTTCTGAAGGACTGAGTGATCAGCCAATGAAACTCCAGCTTATTTGAAGTCTGGAAGCCAAAATTTTCAGAGGATGATAGAAAACGGACATGTAAGACAATCAGACCTGGAGCTGTGAAAGGAAAAAAGACAGATCCAGGGAGAGATCAGAAGGTTAATGCCAATACCTGAGAAAACATTTCGCATTGATGCAAAATAAGGTGGGAGTTGTGAAAACCAGTAAACCCACTGGAGAACAGAACCCATGAACAAAGGAGTCGCCAACAGGAAAACACCAAGTACAACAAGAGAGACTAAACACATGGAAGAAAGGGCAACCCTAAGCACCCAGACAAGGAGATCAAAGAGACCACACAACCAAGTCTCACAGAGCTTCTACCACAGAAGTTGACACTACAAAGATAGCTGGCAAAGGAGAGCATCAGGAATCACAGAACCAAAAAAAAAGAATCCCTGAAAATGGGGAGACAAAGAAAAAAACAGCAATCGAAAGGAATAGAAGACATAAACATTGTAAATATATATAAATCCAACATAGGAGCACCTAATATATAAGGAAAATATTGGAGGATTTCAAGAAAGATATAGACAGTAACACACTTACACTAGAGGATTTTAACACCCCACTGTCAACAATGGATAGATCTTCTAAACAAAATATCAACAAGTATATTGCGGCATTGAACAATGTCCCAGATCAAATGCACTCAACTGATATATATAGAACCTTTCATCCCAAAGAAACAAAATATTCTTTCAAAGGCACATGGAACATTTTCAAAGATAGACCACATGACAGGATAAAACAGAAGCCTCAACAAATTCAAGAAAATTGAAATCATAAGCAATTTCTCAGACCACAAGGACCTGAAACTATAAACCAACCTGAGGGAAAAAAACTCAAAGGAACTCACATTCATGGAGACTGAAGAGAATTAAACAGTGAATGGGCTAATAATGAGATCAAGCAAGCAATAGAAAACTTTCTGGAAAGAAATGAAAATGAAAACACAACAGTCCAAAACATACAGGACACAGCAAAGGCAGTTCTGAAAGGGAAGTTTACAGTGATACAGGTCTACCTTAAAAACATAGAAAGTTTTCAAATAAACAACCAACATTACATCCACAAGAACTGGATGGACAACAACAAACAAAACCCAGTGCAATTAGAAGGAAGGAAATAACCAAGATCAGAGCAAAATTAAACAGCATAGAGACTAAGAGAATAGATCAAAGGATCAATAAACCCAGGAGCTGGTTCTTTGGAAAGATAAACAAAATCAACAAGCCTTTAAACAGACTCACCAAGAAAAAAAGAAAAGGAAAGGACTCAAATAAATAAAATCAGAAATGAAAGAGAAGAGATAACAACTGATACAACAGAAATACAAAGGACTGTAAGCAATTACTACAAGGAACTATATAACAAGAAATTTGAAAACCTGGGTGAAATGAACAAAATCCTGGAAAAATATAATCTTCCAAAATGGAATTAAGAAGCAGAAAGCCTAAACAGAGTGATAACAGCTGGGGAAATTGAAGCACTAATCAAAAACTTCCAGCACACAAAAGCCCTGGACCGGATCGTTTCCCAGGAGAATTCTACAAAAACACTTAAGGAAGAGCTAAGCCCTACCCTCCTTGGATTATGCCAAAAAATCCAAAGAGAGGGAAGACTCCCAAACACTTTTCATAAAGCAGCATCATCCTAATCCCAAAACCAGATAAAGATACCACAAGGAAAGAAAAATACAGACCAATATTGCTGATGAACATAAATGCTAAAATCCTCAATAAAATATTGGCAAACCACATTGAGTAACACATTAAAAAGACCATCCACCATGATCAAGTGGGATTCATCTCAGGGATGCAAGGATGGTACAATATTCACAAAATAATAAACATAATACAGCACATAGACAAAAGGAAAGACAAACATCATATGATCATATCAATAGATGTAGAAAAAGCACTGGACAATGTACAGCACCTAATTATGAACATAACACTCAGCAAAGTGGGAGTAGAAGGAGCATACCTCAACATAATAAATAAATATAAAAAATAAATATAAATATAAATAAATAAATAAATAAAATAAAGGTCATATATGAGAAACTTACAGCCAACATTACAGTCAATGGGCAAAACCTAAAATCATTCCCACTAAGATCAAGAACGAGACAATTTTATCCACTTTCAACACTTCTATTCAACATAGTATTGGAGGTCCTAGCCACAGTGATCAGACAAGAAAAAGAAATAAAATGCATCCAAATAGGAAAGGAGGAAGTAAAACATTCATTGATTGCAGATGATATGATTGTGTACATAGAAAATCCCATAGACTCCACCAAAAAACTACTCAACCTGATAAGTGAATTTGGCAAAACAGTGGGATACAAAGTCAATATTGAGAAATCACAGGCCTGTTTGTACACTAACAATGAAATATCAGAATCAGAAATCAGGAAAAAAATCCCATTCACTGTAGCAAAAACAAACAAACAAACAAAAAACAGTGCCTAGGAATAAACCCTACCAAGGAGGTAAAAGACCTGTACTGAGAAAACTACACAACACTGAAGAAAGGAATGAAGGAAGATACAAAAAAGTGGAAGCATATACTGTGTTCATGGATTGGAAGAATTAACACCATCAAAATGTCCATACTACCCAAAGCAATTTATAGATTCAACACAATCCCTATTAAAACACCAATGACATATTTCACAGATAGAGAACAAACAATTCAAAAATTTATATGTTACCATAAATAACCCCAAATAGCTGCAGCAATTATGAGAAAGAAGAACAAAGTCAGAGGGATCACAGTACCCGATATCAAACTATACTACAAGGCTACTGTAATCCAATCAGTGTTGGACTGGCATAAGAACAGACACATAGATCAATGGAACAGAATAGACAACACAGAAATAAACACATGTTCTATGGTCAATTTGTGTTTGACAAAGGAGGCAAAAGCAAAAAATTGAGTAAAAATAGCCTCTTCAACAAATGGTGTTAGGACATCTGGAAAGATACATGCAAAAAAATGAAACTCGACCACCAACTTACACCATAAGCAAAAACAACTTCAAGGTGAATAAAATACTTAAATACAAGTTGTGACACTAAAAGTCCTAGAGGAGAGCACAGGTACGAAAACCTCAGACATTCCACACAACAACAGTTTCACCATTATGACCCCTAGAGGAAGGGATATGAAGGAAAGAATAAACACATGCGACTTCATCAAATTAAAAAGCTTCTTCACAGCTAAAGAAAAATCAGTAAATTAAAAGTGAACCTACCATATGGGAAAATATATTTGCCAATGGTACATTTGACAAGGGTTTGAGCTCCAAAATATACAAAGGACACACATAACTCCACTCCAGGAATACAAACAACCCAATCAAGAAATAGGCAAAGGACCTGAACATACATTTCTTCCAGGAGGACATACACAGGGCCCAGAGACATGTGAAAGGATGCTCAACATCACTAGCCATCAGAGAGATGCAAATTAAAACCACAATGAGATACCACTTGACACCAGACAGAATGGCCATCATAACCAAATCAACAAGCAAGTGCTGGTGAGGTTGTGGAGAAAAGGGAACCCTAGTACACTGTAGGTGGGAATGCAGACTGGTGCAGCCACTGTGGAAAACAGTTTGGAATTTCCTCAGAAAACTAAAAATGGAACGGCCTTTTGTCCCAGTGATTCCACTGCTGAGATTATACCCTAAAAATCTGGAAACACCAATTCAAAAGAACCTAGGCACCCCAATGTTCATAGCAACACAATTTACATCAGCCAAGTGTTGGAAGCAACCTATGTGCCCATCAATAAATGAGTGGATCAAAAAATGTTGGTATAATTACACAATGGAATACTACACAGCAGAAAGAAAGAAGGAGTTCCTACTCTTTGCAACAGCAGGGTGGTTCTGGAGAGCATTATGCTGAGTGAAATAAGCCAGGCAGTAAAAGACAAATACCATATGATCTCACCTATAAGTGGGGACTAATCAACAGAACAAACAAGCAAGTTAAATTTAACTGGAGACATTGAAGTGAAGAACAAGCCGACATTAAACAGAGGAGAGGGGGAGGGGAAGTTGGGAAACAGGAGAAGGGTGATCACGGAACATATATGGATTACTCATGGACAAAGTCAAGAGAGGTGGGGTTAGGGGTTGGGGGAGTGGCAAGTGGTGGGGGGAAATGGACAAAACTGTACTTTTTTCTGTAAAAAACTTTAATTTTTTTTTCTCAGTTCTTGGTATTAGCCTTCTGATCTCTCTCTCTGGATCTGTCTTTGGTTGTTTCACAGCTCCAGGTCTTACTGTCTTATACTTGCATGAAAAAACAGGAGAAAAAGGAAAAAGAAAAGCCTCCCACTGCCTTTAAACCTACTAAGCATATTCTGCTGGTCTTCCTGGATGCTGCAGTCAGAGGGGGGTTGGGCTCCGTGTTCTGTGTTTTGTTTTTTCATTCCTATGGATCTGCAGGAATAGAGGCTGTGTCTGGGCATTTTCACCAGTTCCCAGACTCCACCTGAGCCCTCAGCGAGCTGCAAGGCCCACACTGTCCTATGCGTCAGGTCGGCACCTTCAAGTCCCCTCTGTGTGCAGCCCTTTGAATAGTCCTTGAGGTGCACCAAGTGGGAGCAACTTGCACCCCACTTCCTCACTCTTTGCTGGTCTGGGCACTGAGTTCCTGCCAAGTCCTTTTTGGGAGGTTTAGTTCCCTTATTAAATTAAGTCTCTCTGGGGATAGCTATTTCTTTGGCCCCAGTTACCCCGCTTTGATCAGTCTTTGGGGCCCTCCTATTTGGAGCAATTTGCACCCCTCCTCCTCCTCCTTCTTATCTGTCCCGGTCCCCACAACAGTGCACCAGAGGTCCTTGCACAGCAGCTGAGAGCCTTTTTTTTTTAGTGAACTCCCCTTGGTTGAAGGTGGCCTTTCTTATCAATCACCAGGATTTTCACTCAACCCATTTCTCTGACCAGTCCTGGGACTATCTGGGTCATGGTCAATCCTGGCCCTTCTCTTTTCCCATCTCCCTGCATCTCCTGGCTCCCCAGTTTCTCTAGTATTGTCCCAGCCAGCAGCCACTGTCTCAGCTGCGGTGCACCACCTGTTCTGTGTCTCCCATTGCCCAACGACCAGATCTCTACTGGCGCAGGTCTGGGACTTTCCTGCTCTGGGAGGGGAGGGAGCTGGCAAGTTACAATCACTGAGATGGCTCTCCTCCAAAACTCCTACGTTAACCTGGTCCCTGGCATAGTGCCAGAGACCGCCACAGTTGCATCCTCAGACAGGACCTGGGGACCTTCCCAATGGCCTACAAAACCTCCTTATCACCTGTTGTCTATCGTCCTCTGCAATCTTTGGCTTCCAAACTTCAAATAAGCAGGAATTTCATTGGCTGATCACTCAGTTCTTCAGAATATTTGCTAGGTGTCCCAGTTGGGTGCACAAGCAAGTGGGTTTAGCTCCCACCTACTTCACCACCATCTTCTGACCCCTCGAGATGGTGTTTAAAGGTGGTTTGAGGAAGGGCTGTTTGAATGCAATATAGGCCTGATTCTTAATGTAGCAAGTATCTATTTCAGACTTTCAGGAAAATAAATGACATTTATAAAATCTATAATTGAAAAATAAACTTTATGTGAAACCATTCTACTTTCAGTCTATAGCTTGGAAACTTCATCAGGGAGGAGGTTGTAATAACTGTACTAAGAAATAACCTGTGGCCTGGACCATAAGCATCATTGAAGGGTGGTTTAGGAGAGCAGGCTGGAAGTATTTGGCATGAAATAAGCAGAGGACAGTGATACCTTAGAATTACTATAAGGTCTCTGGCTTGGGAGGTCAAGGTTACTTTGGTGTCATTCCTTGTGATGAGGAGACTTGATTAAGTCAAGGGTGGTGGGAGTAAGAGAGGCAATCATAGCTTCAGGGTGGTTGGCCTGAGGGAAGAGTGAGAGCTGATGTAAGGGGGGTGCACAGGACTCGAGAGTCAAAAATCTACAGCAAGAGAACAATATCACACTTTCTCCAACTTGGTCTGGATCTATGATGAAGTGATGGACTAATATGTTTGGGTTTGTTTGCTGTTTTGATTTTTTTCCTAAAGCTTGAGATAATTTGAATGCTTTTTAAAGCATATCTTTGTATTTTCTTTTGAACTCTTGATCTGCTTCATTAAGGAGATCATACTTTCCCAATGTGAAATTATGTGGCAGTTGAGGTATTTCATTTGAACAAAAAAAATTTCCTGAATTAAAATAATCTTACTCAGAACTCTTAGCCCTAAAATGTGACATGTAAACTCCGATAACTCATGTGTATGTGAGCATGCACACACACATATATATAGCACACCACACACAACTGTAGTTAGTTGTTGTACATAAGTTTCTTCACTTGACCTTATAGGAGGTCTGTCTGGAAAAAGTCCAACCATTGTTAATAGAACAAGAATGGTTTGCGTGACATCGATGTAACCTGGCAACCAAGGAGAGTGGACTGGAATGTGTATGTGTGAACAGTGACAACTTCACTGTACTAGTCAGTGGGGGTGGTAGACGCAGTTGAGTGAGCATGTGTACTGTATGGTCTTTCCATTCAAAATGACTGAGCAAGTACAGCAATGAATCTGGAACAAATTTTGCATTAAGCTTCAACATTCGTCTGCAGAAGCTATTTGGATGATTCAGAAGACTGCAGCTATGGGCAACTGATGATTGGCAACTTCATCACGACACGTGCATCATTCTTGTGCAGAGGTTTTTGTGAAATATCAAATCACTCAAGTGATTTGATGGGCCGCCTACAGCCCAGATTTGGTGCCCTGCAACTTCTATTTTTTTCCCAAAACTAAAATCACCTTTGAAAGGGAAGAAATTTCAGACCTTTAATGAGATTCAGGAAAATACGATGGGGCAGCTGATGGTGATTGGGAGAACTGTGTGAGGTCTGAGTTGCCTACTTTGAAGGGGCACTTTTGTCCTATATACAGTGTTTCTTGTATCTTGTATCTTCTTCAATAAATGTCTCTAGTTTTCATATTATACGGCCAGATACTTTCTGGACAGACCTCATATATTTTGGGTCTCTTATTTTTCTTAAGAAATAAAAAGCATACCTTCTACTTCACTTGTACCCTCCACAGAGCATAGCACAATATATATAGTACAATGTAAACTGTATAAAATTGAGCATGTCAGGACTTTTAAATTATTGGCTGATCTTAAAAAACAATGCTAAAATGAATAATCGATTAATAAAAAATGATAGAGAACATCATAAATTTCACACAACCTCAAATTAGTTTAATATATTTTACATTTTTGTATTTCAACTATAAATTAATGCCTGTTATGATCATTGAAGTGCTCCAAAATTCTCAGATGCCTTCTAAATCATTAATAATAAGAAAACATTTTCAGTGATGTTGCATTGTCAGTTATATTTTATTGTGTTGTCATTCTGTGAAAAGTGGCAATTTGACTATAGTACATATACTAATTATCAGTTAATGACTGGCTAATCTTAACATATCCTTGGGCAAATCCAGTTCTATTTGCTTCCTCAATTAAATAAGGGGAAGTGACTCCTGTTCCACAGGCATCTTGGTGAAGAATTTTCTCTTTGAAAATGCTTTTCTGATGTAAAGTTTCAGACAGATACTGCCATGACACAATAAATTGAAGTTGAGAAATGAAGGGGTTACCTTCGAATGAAACTGGAAGGGGTGAGAAATTCATCAAATAGGAATTTTGGAACTGGAACTGGCTGGGACATCAAGGTTAACATTACCCTTTAAACACTTATTTTCCTCTCCCCTTTGTTCCTTATCCCTTTCACAAGCAAGGCATTAGGTGATATGGAACTAGGCCTTACCCTTCTTTTTAAGAAAGTGGCATACTACTATTTCCTTATGGTTTTGGAGGGGTGAGGGAAAGTCCCATTTGACTCCTCACCTCAGTGATTTCCTATAATGCCTGTTTCTCTGAATGATATTTATGTATCCACCTTTTCCAGACAATTGCCTTGGAAAGTTATATAACCAGATGCTACTCGAAAGTCAGGCCAGACTTAAAGGTTATGAAGTATTAAATTTGTCCAAAGTTGAGTTCCTATTCTCAGGAGGAGAACCCAGGACCCCTTTTTTGCTAGGTTAGCATTCTCCTTTGCTGAGTCTGAGCACTTGGAATATTTTAGTGTTGGCCTACTGTGACTCACTGCCTGTCCAGCGGCTTAATAGATGCTTAAGTAGCTCCACAATATGTCTCTCACATAATTAAACATTGGGGCTATTCACAAAAGGACACTTTTTATGTATTATTTATGGGGACATTTTTATCATTAGCCTTTCATTTCCACTTTCTCAATACAGCAGTGTAAAATATGGTATTTGAGAATTCTTATGCTTTGCATTTTCTTATTCCCCAAACATGATGAAATACAAGTTTCCATTGTTGTCCTCCATGTTAAAAAAATATTTGCTCTATGTCAGTTGCAGAAATTATTCTTAGCAAACACTTACTCAGTGCGTTTAGCAGCAATCAGGCCATTGATCATGATGTAGAAGTTTATTAAAACATGAGAGAGGAATTACCAACAAGTAATTCTGGAGTACTGGCTACCAGGAGGCAAATGCCTCACAGGCAGAAATTCATTGAATAGCATGCATTTATTATATGTTGGCTGTCTGAAGTTTAAGCAATGAGCTAAAACTGGCTACTAGACCCTCCCCAGCATGCGGGCCACCCACCAGTTGCAAGGCATGATGACACGACAGATAACCCGCCCTCCTTGGTAGCAGTACGGATACGGGTAGTAACCTAGTAAAGGTTCACAGACACGGCGACAGTAGCGGTTGCCTCGACGGCAGTAAATACAGCAATAACCTCTCTCATCCAGCATGGGGTCAAATTCTATTCCATTTTCAGTCTGAAAAAAGAAGAAGCCAGTGTTGGAAGGGAAGGTTCACTAGGAAAAGATCCACCAAGCAGGGGAAGAGTATAAGACTATATGAGTTGGGGGCTGTAGAGAAATTAAGTTCCTTAGCCTGACCATGGAGATGCCTCAGTAGAAATCAAAACTGATTTTAAATGAGCCTCCTGGGGATTTCAAGTTTCTTAAAAAATTTTTTTTAAACTTATCATTCTCCTTTCAATGATTTTGATCTGAGGGATAGTGAGATTTTTGAGGGCTTTGTTTTTCCTCTACCAAGAAAACAGGAACATAACTCACATAGTCATTTATTGGGAGTTCTTCTTCACTCGCTTGTCTGGTGTGACGGGTCTTCTGCACCTTCACTTGAGGGACAACCCACTGCTCATTTTGTTCAATGCCCTTTTTTTCAGTGGTAGGAAAGTGAAGATCTTCACCATCCTCTTCAAAATCTTGTAATTCTGAAACTAAGGTAATAAATACAATGTTGAGATAGAACTGCTTTGCAAAAGTTTCTTTAAAAAATGATTGGGAGGATAGCATTTAGGGGTGGAGATTTTCCTTGTGTGTGTCTTCTCACTGCCATCATGTAGGCATGCATGAATCATTTTCCAAGCTCTTACAGCTGATATTTTAAAGAGATTTTCCAAAACAAATATGACTATTCCCATGTGGACAGGCCTCTTCTTTGCTTATTTGGCATCAAACACTTACTGCTTTGCTTCATTAGCATGCTAAATTAGAAACTGAGGACAGGGGACCTTCACATCTACCACAAAGATTTTACCCATGTTAGTTACTCAAATATTTTTATGTTGTCTGATTTGATTTGGTACTCTGTGTCATCTTCCCTTTTCCCTTCTCTTTCCTGTCTTAATTTTTAAAAATTTCTATTTAGAAATAATCTTAGATTCACAGAAGAGTTGCAAACATAGTACAGAGTTCCATTTTCTCCTATGGTTAATCTTACATAACCATAATACAATGATCAAAACTAAGAAATTTACATTGGTGCAATACTATTAACTAAACTACAGACTTTATTCAGAGCTCATCATTATTTCCACTAATGTTGTTTAGAAAAATAATGCCAAAGCAGAAGTTCTAGCATCCAATCCAGGATACTACATTGCATTTAGTTGCCTTTTTTTAAGGCGCAAGAATACCAATAGATGCGTGCATTGGTTACAGTAGCCCTTCTTAGGTAATATAGTAATCTATGTTGTCCAGAATGAGGGAGGCCAAGTTCTATGTTAGCCAAGCAGAAAAAGATGTCCAAAGACCTTTGTGTTCCCTATGGACTGACTGAAAGTTGAGAGTCGGGCTGTCCTACCCTGGACCTCTAGCCCTCAATTACTTTTATAATGATTCCTAAAACAACCACAAATACATTTGTATTGAAGTGACTGTCCTATCATCTGGGGAGCATGCTACAATTTGACATAGAAAATCCTTCTTGAGACAGCAGAACATTTTTTTTAGTCTTCTCTCCTCTGGTCTTGCATTGAACACACAGTGGTTTGAGAAATAGTCTGGTATCCCAAGTGCAATGAACATAGATGTAGACAGAAAGATAGATTAGCTTTTTACTATCACTAGTCATAATAGGGTGGTGTTACCTTGCTAGGATATTTAAACGCCTATCAGCATTAATTTATCTGATTTATAACTTGGTTGTGAAAAATACCCTCCTCACTGGCAGTCAGCATATACAGTTTCATCTAAGAAGATATAAGCAGATCATTTGTTTTCATAGAAAAGTAGTCTCTAAATGCTGGGAACATTAACCTGTTACTGATTTTGGAAAAAGAAGGAGAAAAAGGAGGAGGAGAAGGCCATACCTGCTATTAGAGTGGGACTGATCCAATACATGGTCACATTATCACAAATCTCCAGGATTCTGGAATTTTTAAGAAAGTCTCGGTTTTCAATAGGTTTTTCTGCTGGGACCCAAATCACTGACTGTTCAAAGAAAGTTGTGGTAATTTCTTCATTCTGAGAGAAGAATGTAGTTCAGAGCGGGGATAGGCAGAGAAATTAATAAAATCAGTGAAACATTATGGAATACTGAAAAAAAATCCTATATTTTGAGTCTGAATAACAATTTCAATCCCAGGGCTGCCAGTGAACTAGCTCTGTGCCTTGTATGTAGTAGGTGCCTCTTGGGAGAGTTAACAACCAATCCTTTATAAGAGTAAAGGTTCCTCACTGAAACGGGCCTTCTCTGCTACCATTTCACTTAAAGTCAGAAAGGCTCTCCATCAATATGTAGACATCCCACTGGGCCACATACTTTTACATTTGAGTTTCTGTAATCCTAAGTGATGTGTATTTATTTTCTCTCTTTTAAGTGGATGTCTTGATTGCCTGACATTTTATTTTGTTTTTCAACTAGGGTTGCAGGCAGGATTTGACCTGAAACTAGAAAAACTGCTATAATTTAAACTTGTGAGATCAGTGAGAAAGCAACCAAATCTAATATTTCAGTTTTATATGATTTGTCCATTAATGGTAGATAGGAGGAAGACAAAAGATGTCCTTTTTGTTTTTAAAGTCAAGTCTCCAGCATGTGGCTTGACTGACCTTACCACTATAGAGCTCCTTTCATCCTTGATGCCTAGAGTTTCTCTCACAGTGTTTTTCCTTTAGGTAATCTGTCTTATATTGTCAAGAATGCTATTTTCTCCTCAGTTTCTAGTATTGGAAGTAGTTGTTTTGTATACTGTGGATAAAAAAGGAGTCAAATACTAAACCTGACAAGCTCAGGTGAGGCTCGTACAGAGGCCTTATTAACTCAGAGACTAAAAGGAATCACATAGGATGCTCCAAGCATAAAATTTTCTAACTAAAAGCAAGTCATGGTGGGGAATCATGTCCTAGGCTGGTATCTCCCCTAACAAAAGTCAATCTTTACCTTAATTAAGGCTGTTTATTGACTTTTTTGCATGTACGATCACATACCTTTGGAATGTCAGGGTAATTTTCTTTTTCCACACTCCTCAGGACAAAATCTCCCATCAGAGCAGAGACCACAAAATCCCTCATTGTTATGATTATTATGTTAAATGTTAACTGTTAACTATCTTTTACCCACCAATGTAAAAAAACATGTGTCTATTCCTTTTACTTTTTATCCAGTCCCAGAGATCCACCTTTGCTTCCTCCTGCCTCCATAATCTATTACCAATTTATTTCATGTAACCCCTTTAGGTCTCCTACTTTGATTATAATATATAAAATAAGGTGCAAAACTACCATTCTCTGGGGCATTTTCTCAATCTGTGGAGATTTTGCTTCTTGGCAATTATTGTCAGTTTCGCTCAAGTAAATTCATAAAAATTCTTGCTGGTTTGGATGTTTCTTATGTTGACAATACTTTATTCTTACTTGGGTTTTGACTTCAGTATTTCCCCCCTGCTCTTTCACTTTTCTCTTTTTGTTTTATTTTAGCTTTATGATTTCGGTGTTTTTATTTGTTCTGTGAAATATGGTTTTGTATAATTTTGCTTAGTCATTTAAAACTCTCAAGCCTTAGTTCTTTTGCCCTTTATCTATAAAGACCTTGGGAGGCACTGAAAGTGACTGTGTAAAATGAGGTTGGTATGCGGACTAGCTTTCTTAGCAAAATCAGCACTATTTTTATACCTGCTCTGCATGTTTAACATGCACAAACCATGGATACAGAGATGAGGGAAACACAGAACCAGAGAATGTTTGTCATTCAGGACCATAAATTTATCTTATAATATATCTGTAACCTAAATATAAAAAAGTTTTTTTTTCTCGAAGATAAGTAATCATACTATCACAACATGAACAGTTGTGTTGTTTAAAAGATTCAGCAAAATTAACTGAAGAATAAATTAAGGTCAAAATGAGACATTATCGGTCTTTACCTTTATTTAATTATTTTTTTCAGAAAAATAAATCCTGTTGTGTCAGTTTGGACTCTAATTGCTGGTTTACCCTACACAAAAGCTTATATTATTTTCTGTAAAAAGCAGCATATAATATTGGGTTCAGTAGTTTTGTATCCTATTCATTCTTCTTTCAACTTACCTTTGCTTCCTATAGTATTTCTAATATCCTGGAACTTGTTCTGTTCCTCAGATGCATCTAACTTCTGCTTATTTTTTAAAAATCTACAAATTTTTTTACTATCATAGACCTTAGGAAATCTTTTTCTTAGAAATTCTACTATTAAGCGTCTATAGTTTCTCTGACCATGAGGAGACCAGTCGCATGTCTGTGGGAGCCAATGACAGTTCCAAGACTTGGGTAAGAGAAAGAAAAAGTACTTCCCACCCCACCTCACTCCAAAAAATAAGTAAAGGAAAGGAAAAGATAAATGGGTACATGAGAATTAAGATGGAGAAAGTGGGAAGAAGAAAAATGAAGAACAGGAGACAAAGAGAAAGAGTTATTGTAAAGAGTATATAGAGAGGCTACTGTGCCATGGCCATAATCTCACTTTAGATTTGCTAGTTAAACTCTAAAATAAAACCAACCAAACCAAACACACATTTGTTTCTTCCTGGCGACAGTAAGGGTATGCTGTCATAATATGACCTTAGCTCACACTCCCCTTCTTCCTCCACTGATAGCAACATATTGTAATTACAGACAGAATATGGAGAAAAATTAAGAACCTCAAGAGCTTTATTGATGGCTATATTTTAGGTAATAATCCTTCATTTCTCACTAGGTTTTCAGGGGTTACACAATAGTTGTACCAGTGCTCTGGCCTGGCACTGTGTTTTCACAGAAACTGTATTATACTGTGGTTCTTGCCTTCTTTGCTTTTACCTTTATTAGTGGTTAAATGTACATTATTCCATTAGCAGCCCAGCATAAAATGGAATGGAAATGAATTGAAATCTTTGAAATAGGTAAGTGATAGTGTGACAAAAGAGGCAACGATCTCCAATGACCTTGGAAATTTTCTTTTTAGGTTTTTATCATAGGTAGGACTGATTTTATTCTCCTGCTCACCCCTTTTATTAGAAATCTTTGGGTTGGGAGCAAAGATACACAATGTTAATGGTTACACAGGTATAAAAGTACAGTGTTGCCACAGATCAATGGAACAGAATAGAGAGCCCAGAAATAAACACATGTCTTTATGGTCAATTAATATTCAACAAAAGGGGAAGAAGCATAAAATGGAGTAAAAATAGCCTATTCAACAAATGGCATTGGGACATCTGGACAGCTACATGCAAAAAAAAAAGAAAGAAAGAAAGAAAGAAATTCGACCACCAACTTACACCATACACAAAAATAAATTCAAGATAGATAAAAGACTTAAATGTAAGTAGTAACACCATAAAAGTCCTACAGGAGAATATAGGTAGGAAAATCTCAGGTATTCCAGGCAGCAATATTTTCACAAATATGTCCCCTAGAGAAAGGGACATAAAGGAAAGAATAAACAAATGAGATTTCATCAAAATAAGAAGCTTCTGCATGGCTAAAGAAAACATCAGCAAAATGAAAAGGAAGCCAACCATGTGGGAAAACATATTTGTCAATGATACTTTGGATAAGAGTTCGATCTCCAAAATATATAAAGAACTCACATGACTCCACTCCAGGAAGACAAACAATGTCATTAAAAAATGGGCAAAGGACCGGAACAGACACTTCTCCAAGGAGGACATACATAGGGTTCAGAGACATATGAAAGGGTGCTCAGCATCACTAGCGATCAGAGAGATGTAAATTAAAACCACAGTGAGATACCACTTCACACTGGTTAGAATGACCATCATTAACAAATCAACAAAAAACAAGTGCTGTCGAGGTTGTGGAGAAAAGGGAACCAACTACATTGTTGGTGGAAATGCAGACTGGTGCAGCCACTGTGGAAAACAGTTTGGAATTTCCTCAGAAAACTAAAAATGGAACTGCCTTTTGATTCAGCAATTCCAATTCTGGGATTATACCCTAAGAATCCTGAAACATTAGTTCAAAAGAACCTATGCATCCCAATGTTCACAGCAGTATAATTTATAATAGCCCAGTGTTGGAAGCAACCTAACTGCTCAACAGCAAATGAGTGGATCAAAAAATGTTGGTACATTTACACAATGAAATACTACACAGTAGAAAGAAAGAAGGAACTTCTACCCTTCATGACAGCCTGGATGGAATTGGAGAGCATTATGCTAAGTGAAGTGA
>PVJD01010483.1:0-53304 GCA_004026545.1 Mormoops blainvillei | reverse complement strand
CACCCTTAACACTTCCCTCCCTTGTACAGCTCCTGCATCTAAGCCATCCTGAACACTTGTTTTCTTTGCCCTCTAAATATAGTATCTCTCTGGAATCGGTCCATTCCCGTCAATCTACTGCTTTCATCCAAGTCCAAATTGCCATTATGGACAACTGCAGTAACTCACTAACAAGTCAACCCATACCCCTTCCAGCATCCTCTATTCATTCTCCGCAGTGCAGCAAAAGAGGTCTTCAAACCACAAGTCATTCTCCTCTTGCTCCTCTCTGCACATTTGAAATTCACCCAGAATTTTTATTCTACCTACCAAATATCCCTTGAATCTGTCCATCTTTCTCCAACCCCATGCTACTCAACTAGACCCTGATATCAATACCGTTTCTTGCCCAGATTATATAAACCATTTTGAAGCTATCCTTTCCACCTCCAGTCTTTGCCTTCCTAATTTGTTTTATAAGTACAATCAGATTCATTGTTCTAAAGATTATCTCTCCCGTCTGCTTAAACTACTGAGTTGAAATCATACAAACAGGAAAAAAAATGATTAGCATGAAACAATAAATATACATAAATATCACTTTCAACTTATATGAGTCCTTCATGTCTGAGACTTCCCACTCCTAGAATGTCTAAGACACAAGAAACAAAAATAAGCAGATAAATGCATAAAATTAAAATATTTATGCATTTTTCCAATAAGATATAAAGTATATTACATACACATTTCAACTAAATTATAATACTTACTATGAAGAGACCCTCTTGGTAAATAAAATCTACTAGACATATGAGATTAAAAGTGTCTATGAGCTGCTGCTAAGGGGTCTGAGCTGGGGCTATCACCTATAAGAAGAAAACTTATTCAGAAAATGTTCATTGAATAGCTAGCATAAGTTCATTAGTTTAGCGAACAACTTTTAGTACATACAGAAGTATAAAAAATGGTCCTTATGCTCAAGGTGTCATAAGCTTGTTGAGATATAACTAATATATATGATAAAGCTTAAAAGCATGCAGTCAGAAGATAGCACAGAAGGAAAAAAAGGAGGCGGGGGAAAAGAGATTAATAGGTACATATAAGCTCTGTAGGAAATAATCAGAAGGAGAAGATCTAAATAAATATTTAATGAAAAGTTGGAAGTAAAGTAGTTTATAGGTTGGGGGCAGGTGGTTTGCCTTAAGGAATTATTTATCAAAAAAATTTTGGCTATATAGACAACTTGGACTTTTTGTGACATGGTGAGGAATTGTGGCATGCCATAATGATTTATGTAGTTTGAGTTCATTATATGTTTAGCAGTGCTTTTAAAATTATATTATTAAAATCATTTGTCATTCATTTGACCATAAGCCATCTTAGATGTCAAGAGACACACCCCTGGTATATTAAATGAATGCTGGCCTGTGAATTTTGCACAGATAATTCACAGCTGGACAAACCATTGAAATGATTCACACAACCAGATGATGATATCATAGTTGTTGGCTTAAAATATTATTCAAAACATATTTCTAAGACTGAAGTAAATTCTCTTAAATGAAAATTTATTAAGCTTCTTCACATATAAGTAGCTATCCAAGCTGCTATATTATGCTAGAAATGATGCCTCAGTCAATCACATTGCCTCAGTCAGATTATGCCAGCAAGTTCTATGTGCGTAAAGTGGTTACAAGGAAATGTCGAGTCCTGTCTCATGAACAACATTTTGGGAGTGAGGCAAAAAAAAGCAGTTAGCATTTTTCAATTTATATTTTATGGGCTCAGTAGAGGCTATTAAAAAATAAACTACATCAGATAAATATTTATCCCTGGATTTTATGTAAAGCACTATATCAAACAGCTAATTTTTTTTTTACTTTTTAGTTGATTTCTGGTTTTTTTTTTTATTGTTGTTCAGTTAGAGTTGTCCTAACTTTTTCACCCATTGCTCTCTCCTGCCCCGTCCCCCTCCCCCAAATCCCCCAGTCAATACCCCTGGGATTGTCTGTGCCCATGAGTCCTCTGTTCATGCTTCTTGACTTGCCCATTCCCCTTCTTTCCCTGTTATCTCCCTGCCTCTTGTCACTGTCAGTTTGTTCTTTATTTCCATGTCTTTGGTTCTATCTTGCTCATTTGTCTGTTTTGTTGATTAGGTTCCAATTATAGGTGAGGTCATATGGTATTTGTTTTTTACCACTGGTTTATTGCACTTAACATAATACTCTCCAGTTCCATTCATGCTGCCACAAAGAGCAGGAGTTCCTTCTTTCTTTCTGCTATGTAGTATTCCATTGTGTAACTGTGCCACAGTTTTTTGATCCAATCACTTACTGATGGGCACTTCGGTTGTTTTCAGCACTTGGCTATTGTAAATTATGCTGCTATGAACATTGGAGTTCATAGTTTCTTTTTAATTGGTGATTCAGAATTCTTAGGGTATAATCCCAGCAGTGGGATCACTGGATCAAAATGCAGTTTCATCTTTAGTTTTTTGAGGAAATTCCATACTGTTTTCCACAGTGGCTGTACCAGTCTGCATTCCCAACAGTGTACTAGGATTCCCTTTTCTCCACAGCCTCACCAGAACTACTTTTTGTTGATTTATTAATGATGGCCATTTTGATCAGTGTGAGGTGGTATGTCATTGTGGTTTTAATTTACCCCTCTCTGATGGCTAGCGATGTTGAGCATTTTTCATGTGTCTATGGGCCCTCTGTATGTCTTCCCTGAAGTGTCTGCTCAGGTCCTTTACCCAGTTTTTAATTGGACTGTTTGTCTTCCTGGTGTGGAGTCATGTGAGTTCTTTATATATTTTGGCTTAGTTGATTTCTAAGTTCTAATACAGTTTGAAATTTTTCATGTAAAACCACCATAGCAAAGAACTTATATTTTTTTATTTTTAACTGATCTCTAAGTTCTGATACATGTCCAAAATGATAAATTTCACAGTTCAGCAATTCTCCTTTATCTCATCATCTCCAAAGTAAAGAAAAAAAGGAGTTTAAGGCAAACTGTAAATTAAGTACATGAACTTCGTAAAAAATTAATAATTCAAGTTCAAGGTAATAGTTCAACTAATAAAGTATGTTTGCTAACAAAAAAGATTAGTCACTTTCATTCACTTTTTTGCAATATTTCTAAGTTATTTTTGCCCTTTGTAATAAAAAGGCAATATATTGTAAATGTCAAGATTAAATGATATATTAAATATTTCAACATTTGGGAACACAAAAATTCTCTTTTTCCCCTATACAGTTTCAAACTAATTTTTCCTGTTTTTATATCCTAGTAATTTAAACACACTGTGGTCTCTGTTCATTCTTCGGAGACATCGTTTCATTAGTTTTCATGTCTTATAGCACAATTGGGGCTAGAGTCCTTAAAATGAGTTGGAGTGAATTTAAAGAGAAATAGCTATAGTCTCAGGAATGCCAGCTGCCAAATGCTTCAACTTACCTAGTAACAACTAACCTACAAAGCAATTCTTTCTTGCTAAAGAACTCTTTATGTAACAATATCACATACATTATTTAATTTGATTCTTACATTATACTTAAAAGAAAGTAGTGTTATCTACTTTTTTGTCAGGTGAAAAAGTGTATCTGAATCTCTAATCCAAGCTTGCCAAACTAGTGATGGTTTACCAGATATGCTTTCTTATCTGTACCCTTCCCAAGCAAAACTGCCAAATTCAGCAGGCATGGATATTGTCCCCAAGCAACTGACAACCCATAAAATTGTCTGGAGAATTTGAATCAAGATGCAATGAAACTCTTGTCAGTCACCTGTAGGCACTGGAAATGAAGGGCCACGCTATAGTCTGAGGGACCAAGAAATGATTTACTAAGCCATATCCAGTATGAGCAAGCAAAAGAAACTAGTTAAGAAAATAAAATGATGTCAACCCACTAAGATCAAAGAGAAGATGACGTGAAGGGAACCAAGTAACTTAAGCAGAGAAAGAAAGGAATCTCGCAGTTGGCTTTCCAGTTTTGATCCCCAAGATGAGGTTGTACTTTACCTCCTGATCTTGGGTGACAATGAAATCGAGTACTGGAGACTTACAATAAATCTCTTCGCTTAAGCTAACCTGAGCGGGCTGTGTTACAGCCAAAATTTTCTTGACTGAAAAACAGTGGTAGAGACATGACTTGAATCATCATTCTCTGGATTTTATTCTCAGTGCAATTTGGTGTTCACAAAATTGTGAATTTTCTGTTCCTTATGGAATTCATTCATTTGATACCTTAAATTGAGTGTCAGAATGTGCTCACTGGTATAACCTTCTATTCTCTCTGTATATGGAAAGAAAGTTATGGTTGTATAGAATTGTTGTTATATATAATTAGAAAAATAATAATTAGAAAATAATTAGAAAAGATAAATAAAAAGAATCTTGAATATTATGTCTCTTGAATAAATGATTCAAAATTATATTTTCTGTAACCCAAACCAAAAAGCAGATTCTCTCTACCACAAAACTTTAAAGCAGTCTTCCACATGACTGTGGAACAGGACTAATGTTAACAAAAGTCATTTCCTACATTTAGAGCCAATGTGAGAGGTGATAAAATGTGCTGTCATGCCTTCGAGCGCCAGTTTATCATATGTCATCTTTGAAGGTTGCCTACATATTAGTGGCCTTTTTCACATAATGCGTGTTAAGTCCTCATGACAGTCTTATAAGGAAAGTGTTCCCCCATTTCATAGGTGAGAAAATTAAGGCTCACAGAGACCAAATGCCAAGTCTAGAATCACAGAGATGGTAAGTTATAAAACTAAAACTGAAGAGACTATCATATAACTTTAATCTACTTTTGCCCATAGGTGAGAGAGAATAGGACACATTTTAAAGAAGCGCCTTTCACCTAACAGATAAATTTGTTAATAAATTAAATAATTGCTTAGGTAGATGAAATCAAGACAGTAATCAAATCAAAGATGAAACTTCCCCCTTCTTTGTTCTTTACTCTCACAGATTCTGACCTCATTTCTCTCCCTCACTCCCTCTCTCCCTCTCTCTCTCTCCCTCTCTCTCTCTCTCTCTCTCTCTCTCACCTCCCCCTCTTCCTCCCTCTCTTCCTCTCTTGTTCCCTCTCCCTCTTGCATACATGCACATACACAGAATGATGTAGATTCTGTCACATACTTCATTAAGTGAGAATGGTAATTTGATGACAATGTTCTCTTGGGACTTTGTTTCTCTCGTTCTGCTTTAGAACAACAAATTTTTAATTGCTAATCATAACTGATCTACCTAGACATATTATACACATGTGGCAAGCTTGGGCAGAATCTAAGACTATCATTTCAGAGGGTATTTCACTATAGCAGAAATCCATTCTAAAAGTCAGATTCCAGCCATGAAATGAACATTATATTGTATCTGAATTATATATTTCCTCCAATTCAATAATACTTGCCCATGTCAGAAAATATCTCTATTTTTTTAGGTTAAAAAGGTTTAACATATAGGTATCGAGCAATTTACCATAAGATTGTTGGTTAAACGTTTGATTAATGCAGACAAGAGCATATGTAATAACTGAACCAATAAAATGATGCTATCTTATAAGAAGAAAATATTCTTCATTCCTAAGAACCATGATGTTTATTGATTATAGGTCAGAGTCATGGAACATCAGACATGAATAAGAGCCAAGGGACCACTTCATGCAACATTTCTATTTTACAGATGAGGAAATTAAGGCTTTTCCAGTTGCCCAGAAGAGTAGCAATGTTTACCAGGTATTGTTTGTATTACAATTATTTCCCTAGCTGACTATGAGCTCTTGAATGGCAGGGGATATATATTTTGTTTATCTGTGTATCCATAGCACCCAACAACTTACATGGCTCAGCACCTGTTGTAAGCATTGGTTGAATGAGTGAGGAATCCGTAAGATGCCACTCAGATCCCCAAAGCATGGGTTATAACACAGGCAAAAAAGTAGACGATTGCTGTTTTAACACAGTTTTTACCATGGTTTCTGCTGTCATTGAGTGTTTCTACTTGGCTTGCAAAGCAGTCCAAGAAAATTGTTGTGACATGGAAGATGAACAAGAGAGATAGGAGACATCTGGAGCCTCCCCAAGTCTAGAGATATCTTTTTATTCTTAGTACCTCAGGGTCCTGAGGATGAATCAGGGTCCTGTCTCACAACCTCCTCTGAGCCAGCAGATAAGAAAAAGGGCTAGTATCTCTGGTATTGCTCCCAAGCCCTGGTCTTCCTCGCACTCACACATTATCGGAGAACAAGCTACCTGTAGTCTCTCCCCAGGTGCACTACACACTGGTTATGAACTCAGCCTATGTGACAGCATTTGGACTGTCTCTCTAGATGCAATGAACTGCATGAACTGACCGACCATGTGTGCTATTCACAGAGACTCTGTGCCTACACAAAACTGCTCAGTTACAGGCCCAGGGATATACATTCTAGTTCTTAGAACTTGCTGTTTGGAGTTAGGCTGCTTCTCCATCTTCCTTGGACACAGCATCTGCTTTCTTGTGACATTTAGGATTTTGTTCAAATGTCATAAGGGTCAAAAGATCATTGAAAAGAGGTGATCTGTGGAGAGCAGTGGACAACCATCTAATGCTGGTATTTCTGGGAATGCCTGAAGGAGTGAGCATGCTAGAATAGGAAGACTGATCAGCCACATCACATACTTTTTGCCTCCCCAGCTAATGTGCCCTCCAGCAGAGGTAGTGACTTTCCGGGGTACAGAAGAATTTTATCTGCAATAAGAATCACATTGACAACTTTTGAAACAAAATCACCAGATAAATATGAGAAATGAGATTTACACGACGACCAGATGGAATAACATAAAATAAATCACCAACTGGCTTTTCAACCAAAAATCCTATACAGTGAATGAACCAGAGTTTCAAAAGATTTCAATAATGTAGTCTTTTTTTTATTTTTCTGTACCTGGAACAAAATACACACTGTTCTTAGGTTCTCTCAACCTTTGTTTTCTCTAACAACCCCAGAATTCCCTTCGGAAGTTAGCTTTTCTTCTCAAACAATCTGGCAACTTCCTGAGAGGTTCTATCAATGTTTTTTAAATGTTGTAATGCACTAACCTTTATATCTTGCCTGCTTTCATAAAGGTTGTAAGGAAAATTATTTCATGAGTGTCAGCTATATGTATTAGTTAACTTTAAGCAACACAACGTGAATGCGGTCTTTCAAGTAGTCTGTTGTCCTCTAGCCCAAAGCTGTGCTGGCAGCCTCACAGCACGAGGGGGCTGGATTCATTTGGGAGATGATGATGAGCATCTAGACATTCAGAAGAGTGCGACTGATTTCATATGGCATTAGCCACAGAAAAGATACACTGTCTTTTTGAAAAAATAAAATAAAATGGCCAGTGTGAAGGAGTCAAAGGGTCCCCAAGCCCCTATCTGTATTCTCTGACTTCTCTTTCATCTTCACTATGCCCCTGGAGCTTAAACTTGTCCCAAGATTGTCACTCAGTTGCCTTACTTGGACATCTCATATTTCTAATGACCCTTTCTTTGTCCTCTCCCTTCCCAACAAACCATAGTGAATAATAATTATGAGTACAACATGTGAGTGAGGTGGGGACTTTCTGAAATTTTGAACCAAGAGGGGAAATGTTTTTAACTAATTCACTAATAATACTGAAGAACTAATTGAGTACAGGAGTCTAAAGAATGTCTGTCACTGTTACTGTCTCAGTGATTGCGATTACATTTCAGGCAAGCAGGCTTGAATTCCTCACAATTGCTATCAGAACAGAATATGATCAAATAATTAAGGAGTTCAAGTTAATTCCAGGGCATATGAAAGATTACTAAAAGATGAAAAATAGGCATGAATCAAGTCTCCGTGTACAAGTAATTAATGTTAAATTCTCATCCAACACTACTTTGACAAGCATGGATGACTGTTATAGATTAAAAAATTGTTATTAATAAAAATATTCAGGCAGCCCACAAAAATGTCCATTTTTCACTCTGTCTCAGTACTGAAGAAAACCTTAGTTGAAGGAGTCTAAGATACCAAATTCTATTCCCAGGTCCGTGACTAGCTCTGTAGCCAAGGACAAGTCATCTGAGGTCTTTCAGGGGTTTTCTCATCTTTCCAATGGACATAGCAGTACCCGTTACAACACAAGAGCTTGTCGTGATAAATTCATATCTATGATAATATACAGGAAGCTGCTTTCAAAATACAAAAGATTATTCAGTGGATTTGTTATTTTTATTATGTTTCATGCATTGATTACAGCACAGATATCATTTGTATTTTAACTGCTACCTTCAATGTTGTCAGACAAATAAATGTATCCCTGTCACGATGCCCCAGAGGCCAAGAATCACATATGGACAACCCCAAATGCCAGCAAAGTGTAACAACAGTAGGGACTTAGCAGGTTTCAAACCTCAGCTCTGGTGCATATGCGCAAGACACTTAACCTCTCTGAGACTCAGTTTCTTTACCTGTAAACAAGGGGTGGCAACAGAGCTGTCTTGAGGGGGAAACAGAATAAGGCAAGAAAAGTACCTGGCACTATTGAATTAAGCATTAGCTGCCCTTTGTTATCTTGGACTTTGAGGCATCCGTGAAGGGTATCAACAATAAGAACCCCCAGACCATCTACATAGTTATACTTAATTATCTACGCCATTGTTCATGCTCATTTCATGTGTTTATATCTTGTCTTCTTAAATTAGCACCTAGACAGACATGAGTAGGTCTGACACTTTTCTATATTTTGTACAGTATCTAATGTGACTGTGAGCACATAGTAGGCAGATTAAAGTAGATTAAATTATTATTTTTTAAAGTTTTAAAAAAGATTTTATTTATTTTAGACAGAGAGGAAGGGAGGGAGAAAGAGAGGGAGAGAAACATCAATGTGTGGTTGCCTCTCGCATGCCCCCTACTGGGGACCTGGCCTGCAACCCAGGCATGTGCCCTGACTGGGGAATCCAACCGGTGACCCTTTGTTTGGCTGGCCGATGCTCAGTCCACTGAGCCACACCAGCCAGGGCTAAAGTAGTTAAAATTATTTGAAAATTCTTAAATATTTCAATTAGTCAGAAAAGTTGAGTATCCCAAAGCCATATAGTTGAGTTGAGCCTCAGGAATACAGCAGAGGGCTCAAAAGGGCCAAGAAGATACAGCTTCAACCACAGGAGTTTTACTGTATGTGTTTTATAAGTTGGAGAGCTGAATGAAATTGAAGTTAGGTAAAAGTGAAGGAGGCGTAAAAAAGAGGTTGGAAACTATTGCCATAGGAAATCAAAGTGATATGTGACCACAAACACATCATATTGACAAATTCTCTTGGGGACCAGATTTCTTAGCCACATGGCAGGTCTATAAATAATTACAAAAAAATCATTGTCATATTAGGGTAGTAAATGAGATAAAGTAAAAAGAATTATACAACAAAAACATCAAAAGAGTTGTGTTGTAAACTCTTAAAATATCTGTGTTTTGAAGCAAAAGAAACTTTTCATTAATGTTCAGGTAAGATAAACTAGTCATATATTTATTTTGCCTCATAAGTAACATCCTTGAAGTGATCTAGGTTATAAAGTAGACTTACAATAAAAATGACTAACTGATATTTGATTTGCTAACAGTGTTACTGCACATAACTCTCTACTAAATTCTACATGGAGGGAAAAAAATTCCTGGCAAGAGGAATCACAGTAGACACTAAGCATACTTTTAAAACTTCTTATCATTGAAGTTATATCCTAAAAATAGGGAAAAATAAGCACGGCCAATAAATTAATATCTATTCAAGTTATTGTTCAGTGTTTATAAAATAAATTCTGTAATATACTAGGGTTAGGTAGTAGAAAATTCTGGTTAAATGAATATCATGATCAAATAATAATACATCATTTAATCTGAATAACTGATAATTTCTTCAACATGAAAACTATACTATATATATTTAAATCTTGGATGATGAAAAAAGATATTTCAGAATCTTGCTGTACCTCAGAGATAGCATTGTAAATATTATTTGTAGCTATTTTAGAAAGTTAAACTTTTATTCTTATTGGCGATTTTGTAATTTTAGTTAGGAATAATAGAGTTTTTACTGAAAATATATCTTGTTAAAGTCTCTTAGCAAGTGGTTTTGAATGTTGTTTATGTTTTTTAGCAGTGAAATCCTTTGCAATTGAGCTAAAAGTGGATTTCATTAACATCAATAAGTTTATGTTTAAAAATTTACTAATAAAGTCAGTCGATTAGAATACATTCTGTTCTGATAAACCAAAAAATAAGAAATTGGGGATTAAAACAAAAGTTACAGAGTTATATTCTCTTCATTAACAATTTATTCATATATTTCATTTTAGTTGAACAATTTCTTGAAGAACGTGCTTCAAACCTTTCCACATGAATGCTTCATAACACTGAGCACTTACGTAAAATTTTATAGACGTTTTTAAAGGCCAGTACAGTGCCACAAGCTTTTAATTAATAACACATCTGCACAAATTTAAAATGTATGTGCAAAGTAGATCATTTACCCAGAAAAACACAAATTAAGCTTTGCTGGTTTCTAAGTGTGACAACTTTTATGGAACGCCTTCTAGTAGGTTTTCTTAAGCAATTTTTAAATAATTGAAACATCTATGTTAATGGAGTTTGGATTAAAATTTAGAGTATTCCTAAAGAACATCTGAAACACTAAGTGGTACATGTTAATCAACCAGTCTACATTAAATCTGGTCCTTTTCAAGTGCACTACTCTACTCCATGTGGCTGTTTTGTCTTTACAGGGCAGAGAAGGGAAGAATTTGGAACTGTGGAACAGATGTTGCTACAAAAAAGATAGTGACAATAACATTAAACAGAGCTCCCAGATTCAATCGCACATAGAATCTCAGCAGGGGACATAACCAGGTTAAGGGGACTGGACAAGGTCAGCTGTGGACCAGAGAGTTCATGACCTACTCGTGGGGAGCCAAGTCAGCACTCAGCTGTAACACAAGGCTGTGCTGTGAAGGCTCAGTAAGAGGGAACAGCAGATGATTTCTAAAACAGCTCCTGATAGCATTCACCCACTTAAGTCATCTCCCCTTGAGTGTGGGCTGAAGCTACTGACTTGCTTCCAACAGAGGAGAAAACCAACCAATGAAACAAACAAACACCACAGCAAAGGTGTCTGGATGGCGTTCCAAGATTAGGTTATAAAAGATTGTATCTTTGGTCCTGCTGGCCCTCTCTCTGGCTCTAATTTTTGTTCTTATGAAGCAAATTCCATGGAATAAGCTGCCCTATGGAGAGGCCCATGTGCAAAGGAATGAAGGGACTACATTAACTAACATCCCTGAAGAACTGAATCTCCTTCCAACCACCTCCACAGTGAACTTGGATGATCTTCTCCCAGTGGAACCTTATAAGGATGTGATGACAGCGATCCTAGCAGATGCTTGGAGTACAGCTTTATGAGAGACCCTCGGTCGCTTCTGGATTCCTGGCCCACAGAAACTGAGATAAATATTGTTGTTTTAAGCAGTAGATGGCTAATGCAGGGTGTCACCAGATTTTCCAAATTTTCAAAGCAGCTAGATAAAAATTCATTCATGTGTATAAAATCTCCTAACTTTTTAAAGTTGAAAACCAATGTAATAGATAAATCTGTAGCCACCTCTGAAGGCTAAAGGGGGTTACAAACTTCCAGTTTCTCACTGATACACTAACAAGGAATATGCCAGAGATAATGACTGAAAGGGAATGCATGTATATATAACCACGTGGGATGAGGAAGAAGTCCTCTAACATTTAAACAACAAAAAAAATTTCTTCTTCTAGTTATAAAGTATAACATAGTAGAGTATATTGAAAGGTAAAAAGTTCCTGTTGCAAGTAGGTATGACAGTAATAAAATTAGAGGAAAAAAATTATAACATAACTGAGCAATTCACCAGAGAGAGGCCTTAAATCAATCAAAGTTCTAATGTTAAATCTGCTTAACATTTCGCTCATGTGTTTCTACTAAATGGTAATAGTAAGCAGCAGAGTGAACCCAAGGGATTATTTTTTTTCTTTTTAAATTTGAAAACCTATGCTATTGTAAACACACGTGAGCTGCTAACTGGTAGGAAAAAGAGGCCAATTTCTAATGCAGAAATGTTCTCAGGGATAAAAGTCATAGTAAAATATTTTAAGACTAAATGTTTCTCTAACTCTGTGCCACAGAATTACCATAATATCATCTGCTCTATTACCAACGATGCCAATCCCATCTTACTCTCAACCTTTCATCTATCACTTCTTGAGAATGAACCCCAGCTGTGTGTTCTACTGCTGGCTACAGCCTGAAACATCAACTCCTTATTTCAAATTGTATTTTCTCTTAGCTCTCATCCTTCTTCAGCAACCATCTTTCTCTCCAAATCATCTCCCTGACACCATACCACCACCCCCACCTTCATCCAGCTACCAAATTTTATTAAATCAAAGAAATAAAATGGAAGAATATTGAATCAGATTATCTTGAATTATCTTAAATATTTTAAATACTACTTCCTTTATATTTCTACAAAAATGACACTGGTTCAAGCCCTTGCCAATTAACTATTTTTCTGTTTATTCTTTCTTTCCAACTGTTCATTTGTTATTAGTTTATACACATTGGTATACAACACCAATACACAGTCATACCAAGACTGAGCTCCTTAAAATATCACTGAATAAAATATCAATTATTGATAATAACATAATAGAATTTTGCCCTACATTACAAAATGCAATCACCACCAAATTTTTAACTGCCATAATGGAATGAAATTAGTCAGGAGATATTAGAAAGGAGATAGACATAACCAAAAATTATGGATAAAACTATAATCAATTTTAATGACCTGGGTGTATATTAATATATTTGCCAAAATGAGTCATATGGTCAAGACTCACGTGGCAAGATTTACTGCTTAGCATAGACTGGTTATTACAGATTGCAGTAAACCCACACCCTGCCCTGAAACTCTGGGTAGATGTTTAGGCAAATCAAACTCTTTCAGATTACATTTTATTTCAATATACTAGAAGACCACTTATATAAAATCTGTATTAATCAAATAATGTTTCATAAAATGAGTAGACATTTTTAAACTTAACAACTAATAAATTCTCATATACTGAGTTTTCTTAATGCACCTTTATAATCTTCCCATTATGTGACTCATACTAAACACCATAACATGAAGAAACTGCAAAAGGAAGTCTCTCCATCACATATGAAACAATTCTAAAGACAACTGCCAAAATTAAATTCACAACTTTTTTCATTTAAAATAATGATAAAGAAATAATAAGTTAGTCAGATATTATGCTCCTGGGACCAATAAACTGGAAAGAATAAGCAATCTTTTTAAAATGAAGTTTTCTCTTATGAATTTACCATGTATTTTTCAAATCTTCAAATTCATTTTATAAACATGACAAATATCTGGGTAAGGTCTAATATCAGGTGGTATCTATTAGAATCTAACATTTAAAAATTAGTTTTGGGCTTCAATACAAAATATCTTTAACCCTTTTAGAAGTGGGAAGGTAGTCTTTGGCTTCAGATTCTGGATATAAACCTCATGAAAGCAGAAGGGGGTTTACCGGAGTCAGGCAAGTCATCATGGGGTCAGCGAGAATCGTCAGTCCAGGAAAAAAACATTCAAGGTGGTTGCTCCTCCTGACTACCAACGAATTCATTAAGAGCAGGCAGGCTGTTAGCTACTGCCACACACCGAGACCAGGAGGTATCTTCTGGCAAGCCAGTTTTGAAAAATAACCAACCAACAGCAAACACCTAGGAAGTACCAACCAAGCAGGTAGGGCAGTGTGGTAAAACGGAACAAGCATAGACTTTGGAGTTAATTCCACTGGCACAGGTCTTGGTTCTAGACTTCTGAATTCAATTGGCACAGTCGTTTTTATCAGACTGTACTGTATCCTGCCAATAATAATAAAAAAAATTCTAGGCAAAATATTTTTGAATGTATTTGAAGGTATTGGAGAGTGACCAAAATTAGACAGGACTGGAAAGAATCCATCCCTTGAAAGAAGGAAAGGACACTGAATGGGATCCACATGTATACAGTTACTCCTTTGAGAGCACCATTCATTCTTTCCGGAGGGAGGGCTAGACTTCCTATAGAAAATGGTCATCTTAATGAACTGAAGGTGTCAGAGTCAGGTTGCCAGAGAAACCAGAAATCCAGGAGGAAATGCTCAGAAAGGAGGGAGCTACAAAGTAGGGAATCCCAAATCTGCATAGAATTTTTTCTTGAAGTGTTTACATGGCTCCTAACTGCGCATGTTCAAGGCAAGACCGCAAGGCAACCCAGGGGAAAAGATGAAGAAGGCGGAACGGCTGAGACTTCAGCAGCTGCCCACTATACAAAGTCAGTGGGGCTTGGTAAACACTTCCGTCATTCCATTGAAGCTCTCGGTTTACTTGAGGAGTAAAAATTCCATTTTGTGACCAACAGATGTTCCTTAGATTAAGGGCAAACTTGATATAGGAACACTCCATCAAAATCTGAAACCAAGCCTCCAGAAAATCAAGATGATCTGCCAGTAACTTAAGTGGCTGCTAGAAAAACACTCAACAATCTTCACAGGGACATGATAAACCCAAAGTCTCCTCAGGGTGTCATATACATAATGTCCAGTATGCTAGTAGAGAAGCATGAAAATATGACTCACAGTCAAGAGAAAAAAAAACAAAAACAAAAACAACAGACCCACTGCCAAGACAGATTTTGGAATTAGCACACAAGAATTAAACAAAAAGAACCTATAGTCAATGTTTTAGCAATAAAGATGAATTTCTGATGGAGATTTCAGGGAAAATATGAAAGCTATAAAATAGACCAATAAATCTTAGAATTGAAAATAAGCAATATCTGAAATAAAATATGTAATTGGTTGTGAAAATGCCTTTGACAAAATTCAACAGCTATTTCTAATAAAACCCTAGATAAAGGGAAATGAATAGATACATAAAGGGAAATGAATAGATACGTCCTTAAACACATACACACACACACCCCACCTCGGTCTTAGAACTAGCATTTTACTTGATGGCGAGACAGACATTTCTATTAAGAACAAGTCAAGGACTCTAATATTCACTATCTTCAGTGCTATTTAACATTGTACTTGAGGCATTAGCTGATGCAATTAGACATTAAAAAGGAAAACAAATTATCTCTATTTGCAGATAACATATTATACCAAGAAACTACAGAATCAATAATAAAACTAACCAAAACAACAAAAGAATTAGACAAGGTAGCAGACATAAAATTAGCATTCAAAATCAGCATGTAACAAATAATAACAAGTTAGAAGACAAAATAGAAGAGAACATTTATTCACTATAACAAGTAAAAATAAATATTCAGAAGTAAATTTATCCACTTAAATTAAAAATATTTATGAAGTAAATTATGAAAACATCCATAAGAGATATAAATAGAGACTTGGTAGATGGAAAACACCCCTTTTTAATTGATTTTAAAGTCTTAGTATCCTCAAGGTGTAATTTTTCCCAAGGTTAATTAATAAATTTAATGTGATCACAATAAAAATCTTTTTTCCTGGAGCTAGGCAACTTGATACTACTGTTCAAATGAAAAAGTAGATATTCATAAGTAATTAGTAAAATACTAATTTAAAAAGACTAAGGAAACTCTATCTCTACCTGATATTTGAACATTCTATAAAGCCTTAAAAATTAAAGCAGTGTGGGTTCTGGTGTATGAATAAACACGTAAACCAATATAATAGACTAGAAAGCCCTAAAACAGACCTAACAATTTACAGAAATTCAGAATATGATAACAGCAGCTTCTCAAACACATATCTTCACACCACTAGAATTGACGTAAATTTCTTATATAGAACTCAAAATGTACTAACTTTTTTAAAGTTGTAAAATGGATTTCATCAAAATTAAGAGCTACTGTTCATCATAAGACACTATGAAAAAAATAAAAGTGCAAATCACAAACTGGAAGATTCACAGTAAGCATATACAATTAATGACTTGTTACCAGAATATATAAAGAACACCTACAATCAATAACAAGAAAACAAAGATGCAATTTAAACATGGCAAAAAGATTTACACAGACACAACACAAAAGAAGCTAGACAAATATTTAATAACTATATAAAAATATATTGAACATTAGTCATCAGGAAAATGCAAGTTAAAATTACAAATAGCACCACACAAACACAAGAATGACCCATGTTGAAAAGGCTGATAAACAAAATGTTGGCAGAAACATGGAAAAACTGAGACTCTTAACTTAGCCAGGGGTATAACTGCTTCGGAAAATTGTTTAACACAGTTTTTCTTAAAAAGTTATACATTTATTTAGATACTTAGGTATTTTCCCAAAAGAAATGAAATTGTATATCCTCATATTCATAGCAGTTTTATTCATAATATCCCAAAATTAGAAACAACAATGTCTATAAACAGGTGAATGGATATACAAACTATATAGTATATTCATATATGCAATACTACTGAGCAATGAAAAGGAATGAATTATTGATACATAAAACAAGGAAGAATCTCCAAAGCATCAGGCTAAATGAAGGTAGAAACAAAGGGGTACATGTTACATGACTGCATTTTTATGAAGTTTGGGAAGAGGTAAATCTTAGCTAAAGGAATGCAAATTAGAACAATGTTTACACTTAAAGGGAGAGCAAACTTTCTGGGTGATGCAAATTAGGCTATCCTAATTGGGGTGGTGCTATAGAGATGCATGCAGTTATCAAAATTTATCAAACCATTCATTTAAAATCTGTGCATTTATTGCATACACATCAAATCTCAATTTTAAAAAAATGTAAGCCTTGACCTCTTTCTGTTATGGCCTTTTTTATTCACACGCCCTGAATTTCTGTCCCTCCTGATCTGTACGTTTTTATCAGGAGCAGGTCCAGGGTTTAAGGGTTTGTGTGCTGCTTCTACGGCTTCATGGACTTATTTTAAGGAAAGGAATGCAATATTGCAAGTACAAAATTAGACACAGAGCCTAATTAAGCTCCATTAGCTTCAAGGTAAACACACTCCTGATTGTTACAGACCATACCTACGGGGAGTTCAAATGCTTTGCAAACAGAGCCAGTGTCACTATTAGCTGTTGTAAACTAGAAAATATAAGAAATACGTTTTTTAATTAGAAAGAGGTGACTTCTGGGAAAAAGAGGAGTCACTGGTTCATGAGCCAAAGGAAGCAGAGAGGAAATGATAGGTAAAAGAGGTTGGGTTCAGATGAAGTAATAACAAAAGACATAAAAATTAAAACAAGTGGGCAAAGACATCTCCATCTTAATGTCTAGGTTGAAATAGGAAAGCAAAGAGAGACCGCCACCACTGGATACCAAGAGGGGCAGAAGCGGGGCAGAGTGGTGCATCGATGGAGTGGAGGAAATCAAGATATAGAATCTGTTTTCTATTTTTGTTTCCTGGTCCTGGACCTTTAGAACATAGCATCGCTCCTTTTGTTTGGCAAAGAAATTTGGCACAAGCCGTTAGTGAACGCTAATGAGAGAAACCCTGACATTTCTGGTATGTTGGGAAGGCTGGTTATCAAGCAAAAACCTAAAGGAAGAATTCCCTCTAATGAAAAAATACACAATGTGCAGTGACTCTACGTTCCATTTTCCAATTTATTCCCTTTGTTCTGATATCATGCCTAGTTTAGCATTTTAGTGGTTGAAAGTTATCCCCATTTGGACAATAAATTATATATTCTCCTAAGAATGATGTTGCTGGGAAAATTAACCATGAAAATAAATGCAGAAATGCCTAGCACATAGGTGGTATTTGGTTATATCCATTCCTGTTACTCTCTCTGCAACTCTTTTTCATCATTAATATCCTTGCATGCATTTTCATCTTTTCCCCCAGTGAGTTGAAGTTTTCTTGTTCTATTTCCTACCTAGGCATTTTGCTATCTAGGCTGAGAGGGACTTTGTTCATAAGTTTTACTCGGGTGTATTCATGGTCTAGGTAATTTACTTACTATCATTGAAATGCACTATTATTGTGCTTGGGAGGGAATGGTTGACTTTAAAATAAAAACTTTTATATTGATACTGTGGTTTTACAGTTCTAAAGTCACAAAATATATGTTTTGGATTAAGTGGTTTAATATTTTGCCCACCAGATTATATATTCCTTATCTGCAGTTTAACAAGGAATTTAAAATAAATTAATAAGGCTAAACAGCTTTTTAAGGTAAAAATTAGTTTTTAGCAGTTTATATTTAAAAATCATACTGTTGAGTGCTCATTTCTTGAAAAGTTCAAAAGACACTATATAATAAAGCTGACTTATTTGCATTTTTACTAAGAAAATTTTGCTCCCCTTTTATAGAAATAAAAGTCAAAATGAACAACTTTCATGAATTTCAAGGAATATTTTCCTTTCTACCAAAATGTCGAGTGACCTAGAGAAATGCAAAATTTAGAAAATTCATCATTTGTTCTGATTATGGACAAAGAGTTTAAAGTTTAAAGCACTAAAAAAGAAAAATTACTCTTTCTTATTTTTGCCCTAATGGTAAGAATTTAAAGTTGCCATATCCCTACACACACACTTCCATGAGCAACAGAGCTAATAATACAAATAAATGTCAATGATTATTCAGAAACTACCCAGAAAAGATTCTGTGGCTTATTTATAAATCATTGCCACATTTTATTAACAGTAGCTGTATCCGTTAAACAAATATTTTCTGTTATGTGTGATTGAATATCTTAAAACAGCAAAATTCTCTCACTTCACTGCTTTCTCATAGGTAACTGCTGCCGGGCTAAGTGCTGTCACAGATGTTACAGCTCATTTAATCCTCAAAATGATCCAGGAAAAAGAGCACTACCATTTTCACTTTTGCAGACTGAGGAACTGTTTCAAAAATTCTTCAGCTCACGTAGTCATAATTTGAGGGCCAGCCTTTCTGAAAACAATTTTTATTATTTCTGATTGAAGGATGAGCATAGGTTTTTTCTGGAATAGCAGCTAAAATGGTTTTTATGCTATTTCCTAAATACACCTATTAGAGATCAGTTAGATTAGCCAACATGGGAAATCAAAAACAAATAAAACATCCTATCTTTAAATCCAACCTTCCTGGGCTTCGAGTGCATAATATATTCAAGAATATCAGCCGGTTTTATATGAGGGCCAGAAAAGGGCTACATTCTTTCGAAGATCACCTGCTCCAAAAGGGCTTCAGATTAGGAAGATAGAAAAAGAAGTAATATAAATTCAGAAATGTATCTTATGTCAATATTATGGTAGCTTTGAAATTGCCTCTCTGCTATCCTAGCACCAAAATAAAATTCATACCAATAGTTCTAATTAAGGAAAATTATAAGATTATTTGTTTTCAATATTAGGGCCTGCATTGTTTTAAAGGCTCAAAAAGAAGAGCTTATCTGGTAGAGAGGGAGAGAAGCCCTATCTTAAACAACAACAAAAAGGTACATTTCTAGAGGGTTCACTAAAATTGAACAGGTAGATTCATAGAGCAGTTCCCATTCCAGAGCACCAGTGAAGAGAAATTCATGAAGGAGGTCTTTAACATGATGTTCAGGGAATGTTTTCCTTAAATGGAGATGACTTTAGGTTTTAAAAATCCCAAGTCATTATACCTCACTATTACATACTGACTTTGTAAGTTTGCGCCAAAATTTCCTACTTTTAAAGTTAAAGAATGCTCTTTTCATATGTACATTTGAAAATATTATGACAACCAACAATTATTCAAATATCTTTTCTTTAGACTTATTTTCTTTCTAAAACGCGTTTAAAAGAGAGTTCCCAAAACCATCCACGTGTGTTGTGGAATTTTCCTCAGCAAGATTCTTACACCCTCCTACAGAACCAGGACACCATCATCTCCTCCAATCTGCTGTTTACTACAAAGAAGGGAGAAGAAAGTGACAATGTAGAAACCTGGGATTCATCACCCCATCCTAGTGGTCACATTGCAGTCATATATATGAACCTTGTGGCTACTGGAACTACATGATTATTTCTCTCCAATAAGCTATAAGGAGAAGTACATGAAATTACTCACAGGCAAAAGCAATTCATTGCTGGTATTGGACCCTCCCAAATCTCTTTCTCTCTGGCTTGAGTTTTTAACAACCTTTCATGGGCATGGACACTTAGCATAGGGTAGAAAAAACCTTTATTGTTTCAAACAACTGACACTTAGGATATTTTTACCAGGACCTATCACTCTTACATTCCTGAAAAGAAAAGAATACCCTGAAAAAAGTTTAAGAATTTTAATAGACAACTAAATCTGTCACTAAAGTCCAAATGATCAAAATCATGCCACTTAGAAAAAGCACGCTTAAAGAAAAACAAAAATCTGATAGCTAGTGGCTGATTAGACTTCATTGTGTTCTCATTCCTGATGGAAATCCCTAACTCTGGAATTTCAGGCAATAACCAATGGAAACAGCTACACTGACTGTGGCCCAGATTATCAAGTACTTTTAACTGAATTCTTTTTGTGTGAGGTCCGTGACCCAGGAAACTCAAAGATTAGTATCTCTATACTCTAGGATGGTAAAATAGGAAACCGAATAGGAGAATGGGCTTGAAACCAACTCTCTGCTCCGTCTCACCTTTATGGGGGTGTTGTTTCATTGTCTAGGCCTCAGTTTTCACAACTATAAAATGGGGATAATGATTTCATGAGGTTGCTGTAGGGATTAAATGAGATAATGCATGGGAACCAGGAACTGAGCCCATGTCTGGCACGTAGGTTCTCAGTCAGCGTTGCCAGTTGCTGTTACAAGCAATACGGCGTTCTGACATGGAAGCACAAAACCCAGACCCTTCTACCATTTTCTATTTATTATGCATATTTAATTTCTGAGTCTTTCTTACTCCCTTGTGTATTCCGGCCCCAAGCCCCAAGGAGAGAGGCTAATGGAAGAGTAGGAACAGCAACACAATTAGACCAAATGGGGACAAGAAAATTCTCCCAGAGCAGCTTTTGGGAAACTGTGGGTTTGCTGGCTTGACGGCCTGCGGGAAAAACAAAGTAGCGACAAAGGACAGTGGGCTGTAATTGAACACAGATCTCACCCTCCGGCAAACCACCGCACTGAGGTAGGCTTATCACAATGCTCGGTTTGCCTTGAGGGTAAAACTGTTTTCGAAAAATGAACATACTACCCAGTTGAAACTGGTTTCTTTGGCTCATTTTCAAATATTGTAAGCTTTACTTCTTGCTTCTGTATCAACATTTTCTACATAGCCATTTATTTTTAAAGAAGCACAGGGCACAAGTAAAGATTATTTTCATGTCACTGATCTTTAATCCAAAGTGGCAATACGAGGTCTGTCCAGAAAGTATCCAGCCATGTGCTAAGGAAGAAAAATAACGGTATATATTGAAGAAGACACAAGACATAAGAAACATAGTTTATAGTACAATGATACCTCAGTCCCCTTCAAAGTAGGCACCTTGGGACCTCACACAGTTCTCCCAATCACCATCAGCTGCCCTGTTATATTATCTTGGATCTCATCGACAGTCTGAAATCTCTTCCCTTTCCAAGGTGATTTCAGTTTTGGGAAAAGCCAGGAGTCGTAGGGCACCAAATCTGGGCTTAAGGCGGGGCTGAGTCACCTGGGTGATTTGATGTTTTGCCAAAAAACTCTGCATGAGACGTGATGCGTGAGTGGACACTTTGCCATGATGAAGCTGCCCATCACCAGTTGCTCACAGCTGAGGCCTTCTGAATCATCTGAATGGTTTCCACAAAGAAATGCTCAAGCTTAATGCAAAATTTGATGCAGGTTTCTTACTCTACTCGCTCAGTCATTTAGAATGTGACGGTCACACAGTACACATGCTCACTCAATGGTGTCTACTGACCCTACTGACTAGTACAGTAAAGTCGTCAGTGTTTACGCATGCACATTCCAATCCTCTCTTCTCAGCTGTCAGGTTTCATCGATGTCACGCAAACGGTTCTGGCTATATTAACAATGGTTGAACTTTTTTTGGACAGACCTCATATTTCCTAAAAAGCGTGTTCACATTCTTCTACTGTCATTAGCTCAAAGAGTGAGAATTTGTAACTTGAAGTTTCTGATACTTCATAGACTGCAAACAAATTTCAATTTGTCAAATGGGCTAGATTACTCACTCCACATTTCTGTACCAGATCTTAATGCAACAAAGGCCTTGGGGAGTCTTAAAAAGTTCAGAACAAGTGGGCAATATAGTGAAAGTAAAATATTTAGTCTAAGAAAATACAATACTTCCTCAGCAGAACCTAATTACTGATTAGAAGATAACAGTCATTTTATCTTCAATAAATTTGATAAGCACGGCTTTAAATCTCACTTTTGACACAGTAGTTAAACATTCGATAATTATCACAATGTCGATTTACTTTCTTATCAAAATCATCATTCTCAACAATGTTGTTTGCTGTTGTTTTTGTTTTTTTTTTCTTCTTGGCTTTATCTGTAGACAATCAACTCACTGGTAGGGTTTAGAGAGGTCAAAGTTATGGTCTCGATTCCCACAAAGATCTGTTAATTCTACATCATTTACAAAAGGTCAGGCACTTAAGCCTTATACAAGCTTTTAGAAAATGTGTGTGTTTTTTGTCAGGGAGATCCAAGTAAAATACACAGCTAGATGAACACAACCCCTCTCTAATACTGGAAAAACAATGAATGATTGTGCGTAAGAATATAACCTCCAAAATCAAGGACTGAAAGCATATCCATTTGTTCAAGCTTTTGGTTCTCTTGTTCAGAGTGAATGGACTATGAGCCTAAATTCTTTACGATCTACTGATAATCCATCTAAAATTACAAGATATTACAAATTTCAAACTTTTAATATAAAGACACTAGAAAGGAAAATAAAAGAATAGAAAATAGAGTATAGCCAGAAGATCACAAAAGAGCAGAAAACGAGACAAGATGAAAGGGGAAGTTTTCCCTATGGAAGAAAAAAGTTTAATACAGAGATGGTAAAATTTCTTTAAAAAGAGCAAAAAGGGAAGACATTCCCTATCATATGTTGTCATATAACAAATCCATAAACTTTATAAGCAGCACAGTTCTGGAATAATATCAGATAAATGGAATAAAGAGATGCAGTAGAGAATACAAAAATGAAAGTATTTACATAATAATCTAGTATGTGTCAATTTGGAAAGAATAATTTAGCAAATAGTGTTGGGAAAATTAGCTCAATATATAGAACATAAAATCAGACTGATACCACATATCATATTCAAAAGTTAAGTCCAAATAGACCAATGTGGAAGGGGAAATATTCATAAAAACTATCATTAGAAAATGTAGGATAATATATTTGTGACCTCAGGATTAGAAAGATTTCTTCAAACAGACACATAAAGCACAAGTCACTAAGAGAACAATTTTTAGTTCAGTTTTATGGAAATTGCAAAAATTGGGGAACATCAGGGTTTGTAACACATAGATGCTAATGTCAAAGGGATAAACAGGTATAGCTCAAAATTCCCAAACTTTACCAGCAGCAAATACACCTCAGGGCCCTTTAAATTTTCCTAAAAACAATATGACTTTTATGCATCAAAATAAACTTAATAATTAATAGTGTTAAGTAACACTATTGACAATTTGTTTAAGAATTCAGTCATACTTCTTTTGATGATATCTTTCCCCATCGAGCCTTGAAACAAGAGCTAGGTGTCTTTTATCCGAGTGTTAAGAACCAGAGTCAGGGGAGGATTAATTATAGCAATTTTCCTACTCTACCGAAAGAGTGAGAATTAGGGGATAGCAATCAATACGCAGTAGAAAGAAGAGTCTTAGAGTCTGAATGTGAGGCAACGAATCTGCTAAAATTTACACAATCCATTTGGGGAACAGCCAACTAATGGTCAGGAAGTTAAAGGAAATGTGCCTGTTTTTTCAGGCTGTCTGTGATCCAGTACGGCTGTACCCAAGGAGTAAGGAAATCTTCAGTGGGAGTCACAGAAACTTGGACAGCAAATTCTAAAATGTGCCTAAGTAAATGACTATTATTCTATAATATAAATAATTTTAAAAACACTGCTACCATTTTTTAGTTTAATTGCTAGTGAAAAAGGTTGTGGTTAATCTCCCATAGTTCTTAATATGCCAGTATTTTTTATTTTTCCTTATGTTTTCTTAATAACTTAATAACCTTCCTTGGGCACATATTTCCACCCAAGATTTTAAGATGTTCCTGGAACTTCACATTAAGCAAAAATTTTCATCATTTTCAGGACTTAGGCCAGCAGAAGGGACACACAGGTAATATTCTTGATTCCCAAACATGAGTGCCAAGATGGCTTATGACTGCCATTGAAAATTTTAATTTAGCATCATCCTTGATTGCAGTCACAGTGCACATACCTGCGATGTCTTACTGATTTTAATCCATTTTGGAACTCTTCACCACTATTTCTACACATGGATTCTTCCACAGAAGCCTATTGTAATTTAGGGTCTTTAAGACCAAACTTAACAATCTTAACGCTCATATTAACAGCTGACATTAAAGAAGGAAACTACACTTACTCTATATGAGCCTTTAAAAGGGAAACGAATCTAACTTTATATTCCGAATGCCTTTGTTTTACCTTTTAAATTCTAACATTTCATCAACTGCCATATTTTTATGGAATAGTTTAATAAACTGCGTTTGTAGCTCAAAGCACCATTTTAATTTTTATGTTATCAACTCCTGGCGACTTCGATTCACCACTGTTTTATGTTCTGATAGAACCTTTATCAGCCAGTACTAGAAATATGCTAACCTTTTCCCTGTTTCCTTCCATAAGAAAGCTATATTTTTAAAATAAAAATTCAAGTCACTTAAATGTGGTTGTGATATTTTTTTAAAAATCCATCTTTCTTCTCCAAATCCAATTTTATATTGGCTATCTCAGGGCATATTCACTGGGTGGCTTAAGAAATGATCCCAAGGAACAATGCTGATCAGATTTTAAAACAAGCTGGACCCTCTATGTTGCCACCAGAAAAATCATAATCACAACTGAGAATCTTAACTAACATGCCAACAATTAAATGGCTAAATGATGGGGAGATAAAACTGTCCCCTTGCCTCCAACAGGAGTTCCCTGGAATCAGGCTGAAGACTGAAGCATATGGATACAGTATAACCTGTTTGCCATCCATGGTTTCACTTTTAATGACAAAGCTAAGAATTTCGGTAAGAAATGTTGAACTAGTGGTGGGCATAGCAGAGTGATTACAAATAAAAGCTTTGGATTTCACTATGGAAACAGTGTAAAGTGGTGCTTACAATATGCTTTCTGAAACCAGATCATCTGTTCAAGTTCTGGGTGTCATAGCCTACCTGAGTGACCAGGGTTTTGAAATGTTTCAACTCTCTATGACTCAATTTCCTCAACAATAAAATGGGAATAAGAAGAGTAGCTATCCACAGAGTTCTGTAATTCAAATAATAGGATGATCTATACAGAACACTACAAAATAAGATGCATGAGAGCAGAGATGTAGGACTTTGCTTATTGCTACATTTCAGCACCTGGAACAGTGTCTGGCACTTCACAGGAATTTGATAAACATTTATTAAGTAAAGGAGAAAGATTGAATAATGCTGGTGGAAAAGTGGCTGGCACATAGCTAGAACAATTATTGGTTATTATTTTCATCATTATCATTCTTATCATATTTGTCCTAATCTTTAACCCCTGGCTGTAGGACCATAGGGCAGTTATTTAATCTGCAAGCCTTATTGGATTTTAGAAGGCATGATGACCTAGTGGTAAATGGCCTGGCCAAAGAGTGAGGAGTCTGTTTCTAATCAATCATACAATCAGTTGATTTTGTACAAGTCTCTACTGTTTTGGTAATTAATGAGCTGATAGAATGGTATGATAATGTAGTTTTGTTATTAACATTTCTGAGTACAAAGACCATGAGAATTGAACAATAGATAAAACTGTTAAAAATTTCAAAAGGACATATTAATTTCACTAAAATTAGCTTTAAAATAGATCAGATATTTCACCATAAAATGTTGGATTAACTATTTTAGCTGGGTGTAAAAGGGTAACAAAAACTCATTCAATCTCTAAATTTCTAAGTTATTCTAATCTCTAAATTGAAAACCACAGTCCAAATATTAACTGAACTGTCTTTAAAAACAAAGTGCTTTCACAAGCTAGATTCAGTAGATGATTCATAAATAAGACAATATCATATATCAAACTCTTACAGACTATCTCTGATGGCATAACATCATTTCTATATGGAGTCAGAGAAGATAGCTTATTTGTAGTTTTCTGTTCATAGAACTGAGTTTTTCTAAAGAAGAATTTCCAATTTAGAAAAATTAATAGCCAGGAGCAGCACAATATTATTATTTCTATTAACTTTAACAGTGGAGTTTTCAGAAAAATGCTACAGAATAATTTTCAAGAAGATTGCCAAAAGGTTGAAAATTGTGAAGGACTAATATTAGATATGTGAGGGTTCATTATGTTATTCACTTCTTTTTTATATGTTAGATTTTTGTATAATAATATTAACTATCATCTAATTTTGAAATGGACTTTGCATTTCCAAAAACTAATAAATACATCAGGATACTAAATGTCCCTATGATGTTTTGAGAGACCATAGCATAATAAATTTAACTCTCAATCCAATCATCAGGAAAATAAAAGGGATGAGGTAGAAACAAATGATGCAAAAGGGACTGGAAAAATTTATCCAAAAATGCTACCTCCCTGAGCCACAAATATTTATGGCAAGGGTTGGTTTATGCATAGTCTTTGTGGTCGCCCATAACCCAAATTACTGGTTAGACAGTGGTAGCTACAGGAGTTTTACCCATGAGAGGCCCTGACAATGTCAAGCAGGCTGGAAGAAAAAGCAAGCTTTCTTCTCTTGCATCTGTGTTTGTATCCAAGCTCACCAGTTTGACCAGACTGATTTATTTATTAGTGGTGTTCCTATGGCATGGCCAGAGCCAGGCACGCAACACACAACTTTGTTTCTAGTGCCTATGAATTATTCTGTATGAAATTCCACCAGATTTTTCAAAGTCTGCACTGTACTACAACTTCCACCCAAAAGCTGGCACTAATTAACCTAGATTTATGACAGAGTTGAAGGACTAGTCATTCCTCCCTGACCAGTTGCAAATATATTTCAAAAAACAAAAATGAAAAACAATACAAGTTTGCCATTTTATACTTGCAGTCTAATGGAAGCCAGTGCGTAAAAGAGATGAAAGAGATGTTTGAGTCGAAGCCTCTTTGTTTTTCAGGCAAGAAATCCAAGGCTCAGCTGCGGGATGTTTTGGTTTCAGATCCTCCCACCTTATTTAATGCCAGTTAGGGACAGGGCCTCAGGTTGCTGACTCCCAGCTAGCACTCTCTGCTGTATCCATCTTGCACACAGTTAAGGACACACCACAGGTATATATGAGTATTTATATCAGTGACTGGAGGAACTTCAGGAAGGGTTCCTCCCTCTCACATCTAGGTCTGTTCATATGACCTGGACATCTCTCATTGCAGAAGTTTTCTTAGAATTTTCTTATTCAGGAATAATTAATTACAAAACCAATTCCCCTGGAAGGAAAGGCACCTATAGCTTTAATGGTCAGCACAGAACAAAGGATGTTGGCAATGGGGAGGGCAGGGTCCAGTGAATAGAAAGGCAAAGATGCTCCCCTCAGGCCTTTCTTCAGAAAAATAAGGAGAGTTGTGGTACTATAAGCAGTGATTTTATAAAAGAAAAACTCTAGGGTGGCAGCATAGGCAGACATGGCTCACCTCTTTGCACAACCATGTTGAAATTACAAGTAAAATATAGAACAACCATCACTCAGAACCTTGAGAAATTGAGGAGAATGGCAGTCTGACAACTACGGATTAAAGAAACCACATCAATCCAGACTAAGCCAGCAAGTTGGTGCCATATCTGAGACTCCATCAACCTGGTTAACACTGTTTGACCTGCCTGGGAGATCCCCAGAGACTCTGCCCTACCCAACTTATGGGCCCACCCATGCTGCTTTTTCATATGAATGGCTGGTCTTGGCTCATGTCTCACAACTTCCTAAATCCTCTCAAACACGCAACAGCTGGCCTCAGTGAGCCCCAAGCCTGTACTAGAAGATGCCAGGCTAGATTCACAGCTTGGCTTTTCCCAGGAATCTCCAAGCCCAGCACAACAGCAGCCATCTCAGATTGCTTTATAGCCCAGGCAGGTAGCCCTGGGCAAAACACAGGTTGGGGCTGACCTTGGCCAGCACCACCTGGGAAAGCCCAGGGCCTGCACACCCAGTGGACAGCTACAGACCATGTTGGAGCACCACCACCCTGCCCCTGCACAGCTGCTCCTCCATGGTGGATGGAAGTTGGTGGTAAGTTGTCACAGCTAACCCTTGCACCTAACTGGCCTGGGTAAATCTCTCCCATTTATCTGCCGATAGCAACAGAGGCTCAACTAAAGAGGAGGGTGTACTCGGCCCACATGAAGGCTGCACCTCGAGTACCCATCTTGGATGATAGGGGAGATTGTACCACTGGACCCTACAGGACACCTACTACATTAGGTCATGCTAATAAGACACAGAGTCAAAGCAGCTCTACTTAATACGTAGAAACAAACACGTGGAGGCTGCTAAAACATGGAGACAAAGAAATGCAGCTCAAATGAAAGAACAGATCAAAATTCCAGAAAAAGAGCTAAATGAAATGGAGAAATCTATCAGATGCAGAGCTAAAAACACTGGCTACAAGGCTGCTCAAGGAACTTACTGAGGACCTCAACCATAAAAAAGATCCAGTCAGAAAAGAAGGATACACTAATTGGAATAAAGAACCATTTATAGGGAAACAACAGTAGAGTGGATGAAGCTGAGAATCAAATCAATGATATGGAACATAGGGAAGCAAAAAGCAACCAATCAAAACAGCAAGGAAAAAGAATCCCAGAATGAGGATAGTATAAGCAATCTCTGAGACAACTTCAAGCAGCCCAACCTTTGCATCATACAAGTGCCAGAAGGAGAAGAGAAAAAGCAAGAAACTGGAAATCTATTTGAAAAAATAATGAAAGAAAACTTCCCTAAATTGGTGAAGGAAATAGACATGCAAGTCCAGAAAGCACAGAGAGTCCCAAACAAGATGGATGCAAAGAGGCCCACTCCAAGACACATCATAATTAAAATGCCAAAGGTTAAAGATAAAGACAGAATCTCGAAAGTGGCAAGAAAAAATAGGTTAGTTACCTACAGAAGAGTTCCATAAGACTGCCAGCTGATTTCTCAAAAGAAACTTTGCAGGCTAGAAGGGATTGGCAAGAAATATTTCAAGTCGTGAAAAACCGTGACCTACAGCCAAGATTGCTCTACCCAGCAAAGATATCATTTAGAATTGAAGGGCAGATAAAGAGCTTCCCAGACAAGAGAGAACTAAAGGAGTTCATCATTACCAAACTGTTTTATATGAAATATTAAAGACACTTATTTAAGAAAAAGATGAAAACTATGTATAATAAATGGCAAAAAATACAAATCTATCAACAATCGAATCCAAAAAACAAACTAAGCAAACAAGAAGAACAGAGACAGGATCGTGGATACAGGGAGAGTTTTGTTGGTGATCAGATGGGAGAGAGGTGTGGGGGAATGGGTGAAGAGGTAAAGGGATTAAGAAGTACAAATAGGTAGTTACAGAATAGCCATGGGGATGCAAAATACAGTATAGGAAACGGAGTAGCCAAAGAACTTAAACGCATGATCCATGGACATGAACAATGGTGTGGGAATTTCCTGAGGGAATTGGGGCTGCTTAGGTGAAGGGGGGAAGGCAAATGGGGAAAAATCAGGACAAGTGTAATAACATAATCAATAAAATATAATTTAAAAAGAAAAAGAAAAACTCTGCCAGCTTGTCTATTTCTCCTGTGGCTGGCCCTGAAGAATTGTACACTGCTACTATCATCTGGTTAAAGCAAATTTCAGAAAGGGTAGCCCGTACTCACATACTCTAAAAATATAAGAGCAGAAATTAATATTTCAAATTACCAACATTCGGAATGATCTTTTCTATTTAATATTACTGCTTGTCTCTATGACTATAGGCAAACCTTCTGAACATAATAGATAATAACTATTCCTATAACTTGTAATTAAACACATTCTCTTCTAACATAAATAATTAATTTGAAAGTTTCAAATTAATAAATAGTACCAGTGCCTACTGAAGCTGAGTGACTTGGGAACACAGAGTATGACTCTAGCTTATGATTACATGAAATTTAGCCCAGAACATGTAAGATAAAAGAAATAATAACCATGTTAGGAATTAAGCTTAATATACATGGGTTTGGGAAAGCATGTTGGAATTTTATTAGGATTGCTCGGGAGCATAAGCAATTCTTTCATTTAACGAGCAAACGAACTAAAAAAGCAAAATCAGTTTTAGAGCAATACATTGGAATAAAAGAAGCCTTGCTAATGGCAAGGTTGAGAAATTAGAAATGTTAATTTTATTCATTTTATTACTTATACTATTCATGAGGGACAACAATGATAAAATTTTCATTTGGCAAAATTTCTGCATGTGGGCTCTACTGGAACCCAACAAATTACAATTGGAAAGTTAAGAATATATTAAGAGAAACACCCAGCTAACCAAGGGGATACCTGCTATTACTCCCAGGTTAATAACATCATTTACCATCATTTACTAATGTGAGTATGAAATTACTAATTTTGTCTTAAGTCCTGCCTACAGTATACCGATAAGTAGTCCACCTGGCTAACAGACCTGGAGTTGTACTTCTTTTTAATATTCCAAACCAAATTGAGAGATAATAGTTGCCATTAATTGAATTCTTGCTCTATTCTAATCATGGAGTATGTACTTCATATTCATTATCTTAATTAACCCTGAAATCACTGTCAGGTAACTATTATTATTACAGTATCTATTACAGTAATTATTGTAGAAGTGGGGAAATGGAGGCTTGGTGATATGAACTTGACCAAGCTAATGTGTAACAGAGCCAAAACTAGAACACAGACAAAGTAACTATAAAATCTAAGTCCCAACCTCTTCACTGACTGCTTCCCTTACAGGTAATTGTACAAATTGCTAAATAAGATGTGCCATGGAAATTATTTCACAGAACCTGGATTGCCAGGTTGTTAAAGAAATATTTTTAGTCCCATCAAATTCATCTTTTTTAATTTAAAGGAATGAAATATAGAACTCCAAATGTGTACTCCAGACAAACACATAGTAATGTAATACTCAAAAGTGCTTGCATGGGTTCTTGAGCCCCCAAAAAAGATATAAAATTCACTTTGTCTGTAAAACTACCTGTATATTTACTATTAATTGCAAAACCTGCAATTTTCACCACCATCTTTCCTGGAATAGGGAAATTTTATCCTGAAATTTCATGGCAGGTATCCATGCCATGTCATAAATAAGGGAGCAAAATTAATCACTCAACTTAATTGCTTGGGTACTTAAGTTGGGTACTCAACTTAATTTCTTGTAGGCTAATTAGCTAACCCTACTGCAAATGTTTAATGTCATAGATGGTTTTCAAATCCTTCCAACAGTCCTGAATCAGTAATAAGATGACACCATTTAAAAAGGAGCTATTGCCCTGACCACTGTGGCTCAGTGGGTTGGGCATCATGCTGTGAAGCAAAGGGTCACTGGTTCTATCCCTGGTCAGGGCACATGCCTGGGTCATGGGTTTGGTCCCCAGTTAGGGAACATTTAAGAGGGAATCAATGGATGTTTCTCTCCCTCTCTTTCTCCCTCCTTTCCCCTCTCTCTAAAAATAAATAAATAAAATCTAAAAAATAAAATAAAATAAATAAAAATAATCTACTGTATGCTGATACTTTATACCTCATTTAATTTTAACAAACTCGAAGAAAAAAAGAGAAAACTGAAGGTTGCATAGTTAAGTAATATATTCAGAGGCATGTACCATATTTTGCCATGTATAATGTGCACGTTTTGCAAAATTATGCATTAAAAGTGTAATTCTAGAAAATAATAATGATATCCATATGCAATATAATACCCTGGAATATGATAATCAGTTTTTTATATAAATAAAAAGTTGAATTAAAAATTTAAGATGAAAGATTGTTTCCCTAAAAGTTTGGGCCAAAATGTGGGTGCGCATTATACACAGCAAAATACAGTAATTAATAAACAACAGAGGTGGAATTTGAACCCAAGCTCCCACCATTTCAACATTATTCCATTTTCACATTTCTATGCTGCCCCATATGGCTTAATTATGTACTACATTTTATTTCTTCAAGTTAATAAATTGCTTTTTGTCTGAAACAACTCTTTTTGGTCGTAGTTATATCTACATAAAATACATTTGCCAAAAACTACAAGCTCATAAGCACAAAAATGAGCAAAAACATGCATTGTAAAATCTTTTTCTAAGCTAACATTCTCACCCATCATGTCTCAGCTTACACCACACTTCCTCTGGGAATTCTTTCCTGTTACCTAACAGGAGGCCCCTGACGCATGTTCCCATATCTCCCATGTGCTGCCAGAACACATCACCCTAGATTTAAGTGCTTGCTGAAGCCTGTCACCCCTCTGGACTGTAAATTCTGTGAGGGTAGATCCTGAACTCGTTTTAGACCCCATTCTTTCCCAAGACCTCATACATAATAAATAAACAAAAATGCTTATCAAATAAATGGGTGAAATTATATGCTAAACTTGTGGTATTTAAGTTCACTTGGATTTTGAAAGCTGTTTGTTTATTAATGCCAACAAACAAAAATAATAACACCAGAAAAAAAAAAACTTAGGGCTATCTCACAATGGGCATCTCTATGGAAAAAGAAAAAAGAGAGATTGAAAAGAAGCAAAGCCTATGGAGTATGACTAAAATATATAAATATATAAAAAGCATTTGGCCCCATGTACAAAGAGAGCTTTGTCATTCAAGGGGCAGTGTCACACCTGGGAAGAAATATTCCCTAATATTTCTATTCACTGCTGTTAGGATATATCAATTCCAAAACAATATTAAAAACTAATTCTTGAACAATTTAAAGGAACGTGAGCATTTAACGGTAATATGAGACACAAGCAGTCTTTGTTTGCCTATGCTTAATTAAATGAGATATTCTTCTGGACATTTTCAACCACTAACTGGTTGGGATAAAGCATGTGTCTGGTGGGCAGATTATCTTAACAGACCCACCTTCAGCAGTGTCAGGGAGAAAGGGAGAGTAGTTAGAGAAAAGTTTGGCTAATTTGTTCGCTGATCACAGAACCCAACTGGTTATTCCAAGTAACTATAAAAGGTTGTAAATCCTCTTAGAGCTAATGTAAAATTCAGAGCTAAAGTGGAACAAGAAAGTGATTTTAAAATCTTCACAAATCCTAGAAGAGGGGAGGTGGTAAAGATTCCGTGGTGAAGCAAGAAGAGTATTCATACCTACATCTTGAGAGCAGCATGTCTCATTAAACAAAATGTCTTATCATCCTAGGTGACTGAAGTTACTGACCCAGGGCAATGAAAATATCAAGAAACATGTTTACAATTAAGAAAACCATAAACTGTGAATCACTACAGATTTACTCCAACACAGGAACACATCTCTTTTCTGTTTAACTGAATAATCACATTAATGTTCATAAATACTCCTTGGGGGGAGCTATTTTTCAGAAAGGAAATAATATCATAAGACACAATCTTGTTTCTCACTAGAATCTGCTTATTTTAACAATACAGACCTACAGATGAAAACAAAGACCTCGGGTCACTAACACCAAGTAAGAAAAGAAAAAAAAAGAAAAGAAAAGAAAAGATATAGAAGGAAATAAGCTAATAAAGAACTTGAGAGGTGCAGGACTTATTTCTCAAGGTCACTGTAGGCAATAGGTAATGTAAACAACATGTCATCATAGACAACAGGCAAAGACCCTTCTTCCTCTGTCCCATGACCATGGGTCCCTGGAATAAATGAGCAAATGGAAATCTACTTACAAACATCCCACTGGTTCATGATGAATTGTTTTTTTATATTAAATCACGTAATAGTATGGTTTTTAATTCAGATTTATTTTTCCACTAATCAATCCCAGACACCATGTAAAAATCATAATAAAGATTTTTTCTCCATTTTTTCACTATTTTTCAATATTCAGGTGACAAATTGAACTGACCTTCAAATTATTTCTCTTATTCTATAATAATGTTCTTTCTAACTTGATTTCATTCAAGATATCACTTTATCTTTGATTGTCAAAATTCCCCAGATATACACATTAACTGGATCAGCTATCTGCACAGATAGAATAGATGACAAGCTTTCAATTATGATTTTAGGAATTATGAAGGGTATACCATGGGGAAAAAAATCTCTCTTAAAGAGCTCCTATCATCTGCCATTTAATTAATTAGGATCCCTCCTCCTCATTATATCGGGGGTGGGGAAAGTTACAGCATGACGTAATGAGAGACTAAGGATTTGGAGCCAAACCAACCTGGATTCTGACCCACCACTTTCTATCTATGTGACTTTATGCTCATTACTTAACTTTTCTGAGCCATTGCCTCAATTATGAAAATGGGGATAAGGCCCAACATAATTCAATAAATATACATATGTAGCCTCTATTGTTCTAAATATGGGGGATACAGTGGCAAACAAAGCAAAGGTCGCATTCTCATGGGGCTACCATTTTAATTTCTGTGACAGAATACGAACAAACATCTAGATAGATCTTGGCTACACTACCAATGTATAAATGGTATGAAATAAACTGAAGTAGCAAAAGGGGATAAAGGGGGTGGGATGGGCGCCACATCAGAGAGGACGGTCTTTTGGAGGTTGTGCTTGAGCTGAAACATGAATAAAATTAGGTAAGGCCATTGACCAATCTTCGAAAACTCTCATCATTTAAAAATTATAAATAAAGAACCTGGTACAATAAATGTTTAGTGCCTACTATACACTCGAACATGGTAGATATTATGAAAAATTTTAGTTCATTTCTTTTCTATCCTTAGGGCCCAAGTTATTAAAATACAAAAGGGTTATTACTTCTGCATGATTGTCCATGAACACCCTACCCTGGATAGCTTTATCCTCTTACTGTTTCCTTGGAAAATAAGAGAAATGGAATTAGGGAACCTAAAGGAATGGCCCTTTTTGATGGCAGCAGGGAGAAGAGCAGGGAGGTGCATGGGGCTTGAGACACATACTGGCTGAGCAAACCCTGCAGACATCCTGAGGTCTCAATGGTACAAGCATGAAGTGAGATTGAGGAGGTGGGGGGAAGAGAGAAGGAAACGTGAGTCTCCACACTTAAGCCCACCTATGTGACCAGTTCACTTAGGGTTTGATTTTGTAGAGCCACTATAATTGTCTTCGTATTTTAAGGATGCACATTTAGTTGCTGACTTAAAATATTATTGCCCCAACAGGGCATTCTTCTACTAATAATTAATTCCACAGGGCAATGGGTCTTGAGAAGAAGAGTTTCTAATTAGATGTTTAAAATATGTCTTTTTTTATTACATGAGAGTTCTATCATAAATGAATTCAGTAATTTCAATAGAGATTACTCTCTAATAGAAATAATTTGGCCATGGTGGATCTGGACATTCAGAAATTTAAGAAGTCATTACAAATTCAGATGGATTTCTCATAGATGAGATTCTACCAATTGAAAGCAGTTGAAGACATTCATAAAGCAAATGAGCCTATTCAATTGACTGTTTGAAAGTTCCAGGCAGACAGAGGGCATTAACTCATATATGACGAACAGAATAAGGACTTTCTTACATATTTTTTAGAACTATGCTGTTCTAACAAGAAACATACAAAACAAAATGATCCTAAGAAAAATACTCAATGCAATCTCAGAATCAAATTTTCTTCTTTAAAACAATAGCTTGAAAAATTTGGCGATATTAGCAATACTTTGCCCCAGGCTAAGAGCACAATTGGAAAAGGATATATATGAACAATAAAAAGAGGCTATGCACAGGAAAACGTTTTGGAAAGTCTTGCATTATAACAGCTGACCCTCCTGGAGTGTCGACCTCTGTCCTGGTGCTCCTGTAGACCATTAATCCTGAGGAGAACTTTATCAGGGAGATTTTATTATCTCCATTGTGTAGACAGGGACATGAAGATCTGCTAAAGGTCCTCAAGCTGCCTAGAGTTCACAGAGTAAAAGACAAATTTATAAATATAATGTTTTGTGACTTTTTCTTTTTTCTTCTCTTTTGATTAGGGATAAAGTCACATCATAGAGAAAGAACAGTGATCAGAGGAGAATGAAGACCTGAGCTCCAGTTACGATCTCACCTCTCTCTCCCAGATTGTTTTCTCATCCAAAAAGATCTGGTCCAGGTCCAAGCTCACCAAAACCATTAAATAAAAGATAAGGGCAAAGTGCTCTATAAACAAAAGAGAACAAGGCATGAGGAAGTGGCGATTTCTCCATGTTGCTGAATTACTGGCAGGACACCCATGAAGAAGTCATCACCTCTCTTGGGGAATATATGCTGTTGGTATCTGCACAAGTCTGGGGCAAATGTTCTGTTACTATTAGGATAGTGGGAGGTTGCTTTTTGGCCACCCACCTGATAGGTATTTTTCTCCTACTTCAAATCCTTAAATAGCTGGTCTTTCAACTTGCTAGCTTAGTCAGTGAGAGAGAGAGAGAGAATGAATTAGGTTCACTGACTGAAGTAGTACCAGTAACTAGGTATAAGCCTGCAACCACTGATGAAAGGGCCAAGATTTTCGATGTGTCACAGTGACCTTAAAATAATTTTTTTCTTTGGTAAAAGCTGATGAGACTCCCAACAGCGCTATTCCCTCTGATTGTGAGAACAATTGTAGAAGCTGATTTGGACCTTCTGATTACTTGTTTGACAGCTACAGAGTTTATCCATTAGCTCAGGGGAATTACAGCCACCCTGAAACTTTAACTGACAAACTGAGTGATTAGAAAATCCTCAGTCAGCTGGCTATGCTCCAAGCCTGAACTCTCACAGGAGTTCTAGTGACAGCAAGGAAACCTTTATTCCAAGGCCTGTAGGGAAAAAGTTCCACCATTGGGTTGTTCTGTGCCAAAGGAGTAAAGCAGTACCCCCACCCAGTAGATAGGAAACCCCTGAGAGCAGGGACCCCATCTATGGTGCTCAATCAGATTTGCCCAGCAGCGAGAAGAAGGGATAGCATAGAGTAAGGTGCTCTGAAAAATGTTAAGTGAATGAATGACTATACCTATAACAAAATGAGAGGTTCTTCTCTACCTGAAAGTGTAAGTTGTGGGTGAGGGAGAAAAAGAGAGAGAAGAAAGCAAAGAAATTTTATGACTAGAGTCCTATATCCATTTCAGGGTAATTCAGAAGCAAGACATAAGTTTGTTTCTTATTGCCTATGCTATGACTTGTTCCAATAAAGTTTAAACTTCAGAAGTACAAATTATAAGATTTCCTTTAACTCTCAACATGTCTTAAGTTCTAGAGTTTCCTGTTTAATAGCATTAATCAAATCACATACTGTTATAAACTACTAAAATGGGCAGTGTGAGTACTTAGGATACATATCACAGACATGGCCTGCATCTTTAGCAAGCATACACTCATTAAGAGATGCCACAAACTGACACATACATACGTGGACTTACGTACTTTAAACCACATTCTTGATTTACCTTGTGCACTTTTTACTTTTTTCTTTTTCTTTTCACTTTCACTTTCCTTTTCCTTTTCTCTTTGAAAGAAAAAAAAAACTTTAAAAGCTACCCTGGTTGGAGTAGCTCAGTGGATTGAGCATCAGCCTGCAAACCAAAGGGTCACTGGTTCGATTCCCCAGTCAGGGCACATGCCTGGATTTCCAGCCAGGTCCCCAGCAGGGGACGCGTGAGGTGCAACCACAAATTGATGTTTCTCTGCCTCTCTTTCTCCCTCCCTTCCTCTCTGTCTAAAAAGAAAGAAAACAAGTCTTTTTTTTTTAAAAAAAGCTAAATTTGCTGGTTGATTTGTTACCTTGCTAGTTAATTGGCATTCTAGATAATACCAGCTTGTTATCACTGAATATGATCTAGTGGTAGCCAGAGGATAATAATCTATACAACAATTTTTAACCATATAGTTATCTAAATAATTTTTAATTTCAAGTTTTTAGAGTTAGGTAGTATGGACTAATAATTCACCATCCTTTAAAAAAGTGAAATAAGGTAGTCAGACAACATTTTCACCCATTAATTCCAGGATCTTAATTTAAAGCTAAAAGAAAATTCAAAGATAAAAGAAGCTTGATAATCAGAAGTTCAACTGAAGCCATTTCATCATGAGGAAGCCAATCCACTACTACACAACAAAATAAAGTCATAGATGCTGGTCACACCAGAGAAGTGCTCTGGAAAAGTAGCACAGCATGAGGGTCCTAATGTCATCTCCTACTTCATGTGTGCTAAATCCAGGCTAAAGTGTTTTATTTCACTGCAGCCTTCCATTATATCATGGAAATGTCTAAATTTTTGGAAACTGTCCACTTTACTCCTCCCAAAAAACACACCACTGGACCTTTAGTGCAGCATCTATAAGCATATCAGTAAGTGCTTCTAACAATTTGTAACAAAAGTGCACTTATAATTGCAAGCTGAGGAAAGAGAAAAAGGCATAATTAGCAGAAAACTACAAATAAACAACAATCACATCTTTTAAATAAAAATAAATTTTATTTACTCACACACAGAGTATTGCTTTGAGAACATTCACAATATACTCACCAGCATTTGGAAAATGTATACCTGCAGCTGTTACAGGAATATGCCTTTTTTTTGTCTTATTATCACCATATCCTTTTGCAGGGATTCTCTGATTTTTCTTTCTAACAATGAGGTTAATCATTGTAGGCATTATGTGCTTTATGTCAAAACATATAATATGATAGTAGATTGAGTCAAAATTTTAGATTGCCTTTAATTACTGTAATAAGATTTTTCTTACTATCCAAATGCTAAAATGGCATATAAATTTACTGCCTCTTAAAAATCGTTAAACCATCCTTGGGTATGTAGAAATATAAGATCATGACACCAGGTACTGCTACTGCTTCAAAAGCATTCAAAGTGACATTCATGATTTTTGTCTTCTAGGACCAGAAGTTTTACTTCATTAGTAAATTTAAATAGCCATTTTAAAACTACACATTTATTAATTTTATTTAGGTTCTTCTACACCTCAAAACATTGTAGAATTCCTTCAGGTCTTCCATATATTATATTTGATTAGTACCCTAAGCAGAGCTACAAATATTCATCAATATTAATATCTAGCTAAATGAACTTAATCTTCCACTACTGAATGTGTCTGAATAGTAGGGTTTTAAAACAATAAATCAAAATAGGCAATGCTTAACATGTAGTATTAGTTATAATTATATAATTAATATAGTTGTGTTTTATGATTTTAGTGATTTGCTGTTCTAAAATGTTCTCTCTCACACACATAAATTTAGGTAATAAACAAAATGTTTTCACTCTGGTTCATGAAAAGAGTCAAATATTTTCTATATGACTTATATCCAAACAACTAGACAAACACTAAGAAACAAGTAAGTTACAACTTACTTTGTAATCATAAATAACAACCTCTGCTGAATCTACTCAATTTTGAAAAATAAAAATATTAAATGAAAAAATCATATAACAAGCAAAAAGCTCTAAAATAAACACTACATAGGTCAAAAAAGAAATAATAATAGAAACAAAAATTGGTAAATTGAATGATAATAAATGTAATACATACCAAAAAATGTAGGATATAAGAAATAACCATGCCTAGAGGAAATACAGTCTTAAATACATATATTATGAAGGAATAGCTAAAATCAATAAACTATCCATTTTAACAACTTAGAAAAAAACTATAAACCAACCCTCCCCAAAGAAAGTAGAAGAAAAAATAATGAAAATAAGATCAGAAACTAGAGATAAATGAAAAGAAAAACATAAAAGGAGAAATTAACAACAACATTTGTTTTTCTGAAAGGAGTAATAAAATTAATTCCTAGTAATGTTGATTAGAGGACAAAAAGATGGGAAATCTAATTCTATACCTAGATACTTCTTGACAAGACTACATTCTTTCCCCAAGCTCACAAATCATAACATTAAATGTTGGAGAGAGTGTATGCGGGTGATATTCATATCCTGCTGAATTAACCTAGAAGAAATGTGGGGGAGGAATTAACCTTTTATCTCACTACTTTCATTTAGGATTAAGGAAGGTCAGACAAAATATAACACAGCTTTCAGAATTTTAAAGCCAATTCTTGTAACTTAGGAAAAAACAATTTTCCCCTGAAAATGATTTATATGAAACCCCTTGACAGAATAATATTTAAAATCTACAACTTTGGGTTTCATAATTATCAGTAAATTGCTCTATAACTCATCATTTTCCAAGAGTTCTAAATTTGTAGTATGTTTAAAATGATGTCTTAACCTTTCTCTTTCTTTGTTGGTATAATAATAATATAAATGTTCAATTTTATCCAAGTTGTTAGGATTAATAGGGAAATTTGTATAAATCTAATATAATAGTGACTTTCATGTAATAAGAGCTTAATTATTGCTAGTTATTTTATCACTATGATCATCATTAGAATAACTGCTTTTCTCCAAATTAAATATATACCTTCAGGGTTTTGTCATCAAAAATTGGTAATATGATTTATATTTGATTTTATCTAATTTGATAATATACTAAGAAAACTGAAAATCTGGAAATTCTATGTTTCAACTCAGAAAGGCACAGTAAACCATGAATTAAAATGTATACTTCTGCTAAATATGCAAGTTAAATTTAAAATTGTTTTCTATTTTCTATGGTAATCACGTAATTTAATTTTCATCTATAGTATTACACTTTAAATTTTCACAAAAATAAAATTCTAAATTCTTGAAAGGCCACAAAATTATATAATAATAGCTGTCAGTGATCATGTACTTACTATGTGCCATGAGAGTGTTTCTATCTTATTACATAAACTGGAAATTGCCCAAAAATTAAGGAATTTATACAAAGTGAACAGCTGATAAATTATAGAAATGAGTTTCACACCATTTTCTTGAGATGCTAAATTGCTTTTTCTCTCGGCCATTCTACACTGTCTACTATGGATAAAAAATTTAAGCATAATGGCCATTTATTAACAATTCGTATTAACCAAGAATATTTTAGTAACATGTTATTATAATAAACTGGGGTATATGGGCATTAAAAGCCTTCCGAGAAATAAATTATCCTTAAACTTAGAAATGAAGCCTTAACTACCTTCCAAAGATAATCATTTGAGTCATTTAACCAGAAGGTAAGTTGATCTTATAGAGATTGTTATCTAAGTTTTCTTTAAACCAAATCTCAAATTTAAGCTTATTGTAAAATATTATTACTTGCCCCATTAATTGCTTATATTCAACAGCCAGAAGTTTGATATAGGCCTTGACCACAGCCAACACACTGTGCGGGAAATCTGAGTCACCCTGTCCATTACATTTCATCCTCATTACAGAGATTCTGTCTCTGATGAAGTGTTCTCTTAAAACTGCAGTTAGTCTATATCTTTTTAATGCAAAGTCTTTATTGAAGTATAGCATTCATATACAGAAAATTACACATATAGGTAGAAAAGTACACAAATCGTAAATGTGTAACGATGTATTTTTACTCAGATACACACACCAGTGTAACCAACACCCATGTGAACGCCTTCATACAAAAATAAGATATTACTAGTCTCCTGTCAACTACCTTTGGCTATTTATGAATATTACATAAATTGGCTCATATAATATGAACTATTTTGTATCTGGCTTTTTGTATTTGACATTGTTTCTAAGATACATGTATTTTGTTCATGTAGCTATAGTTCATTTTTCTCATTGCCATATTATATTCAATTGTATAAATATGCCATAATTTATCCATATATTATTAATGGATATTTAGATTGTTAAGTGACACTATTCCAAAAATTAAAAAGCAAACTACAGAGTGGGAGAAGATATTTGCCATACATGGCTGTCTAAATGACTCAAAAATCAAGATAAAAGACTAGAAGATACAAATAATACATAGATTGAGAATAAAAAGAGAGATAACCCAATGGAAAAGTGAACAAAAATATTTGAAATGGTTACTTCAAATAAGGACATATAGATAGTGAATAAACATCTCAAAAGGGACTTAATTTTATTAAACTTCAGGGTGATACAAATTAAGACACAGAAATATACACACACTAGAATGCTAAAGTAGAAAAGACTGAAAATATCTAGTGATGACAAAAAAGTGGAGCAACTAGAACTTATGCACACAACCAATGCAACCACTTTAGAAACTGATAAAACCCCTTTAGAAAACGATTTGGCAAAATTGCTCATAGGAGCCCCATGTGTAATATTCCTCATTTGATAATGCTATACTTAGAGCCATTCCAAGGCACTGAAGACCTTTGCCATAATTTTCCTAGCCTGACAAAATGGAAAAGCTATGTAGTCAACAGACATTTAATGAATACCTCGTAAGTCACGGATGCCATACCAGGTCTGAGGATATAAGACTCCAACTTCCTGTATTTTGCTGTATAAAAATATGTATGCATGTAATGTGCACCCATGTTTTGGGCCCAAATTTTCCAGAAAACAATCTTTCATTTTAATATTTCAATTTGATTTTTTTACTAATTATGTAACCAATAATTATAAAACACAAGAACAGATACAAGTTATTTCAGGTACTACCCATGTATAATGCACACTCTTACTTTTCCCTCAGAAATTTGGGCAAAAATTGTGCATTATACATGGCAAAATACAGATAGTTCTCCTTGCATTTTCACTCTGAGATACTTCTTGCTGCTTTTTGGAACTTTTGGGGGTTGTTTCTATTTGTCACTATTCAAATTATCAAAACATTAAAATATAACTTTAACAATGCCCTTTTGAGTGAATACCTTTATATATCATGGTAAAACTTCTTAACAAATTACATTTGTTAATTTAAAAAATAAACTCCTTTGGATAGAATCTCAGCAAGTCCAGCCTTTATATTGGATACCATCATAACATTTCCTATTATTGAATAATATATAATGTGTGTGACTATCTCTGAAACACAGTCAATGGTATAATTTAGATTTACATATTCCTTCTCAAAAGTACCAATAGTAAAATTAAAATTACAACCTTATGTAAGTTTGGAGTTATAAATATTAAATGAGTGCAAATTTAAAAGAGTAAAAATCATTGATGTCTTACTTTTTTTAATCCATTTTTGGTAAAATATTATATCACAGAAATTTATGCCTATAACTATCTTCACTAGAAATAGGCCATGTTTCTGTTTCCTTATACAATACTCAAACAATCTATTCAATATTTAACTTCAGATAAGTGGTTTATAGTGCAAGGAAAATATAAATGCTTAGTCGTATCTTCATGATGCATGATGGAATAGATCTACAGTGCTAAAGCAGGTCTTATGCAGATATAAAATATTAAAGAGTCTTATTTGGAACAATATTATAAATCATATCAGTTTTTCTATAACAAGAAAATGGTAGCTAAGGTTTGTGAAAGCGTACTTTAATTTTTACTGCTTTCATGATTCTTCAGCATAGTCATTTAACTACTTGGCATTTATCTACATTTGATTCGCTCACTAAACACTTCTAACAGGAACATCTACTTTAAATTATGCTTTTAGACTCTGTATTTACCATCTTCTGGTTATCCAAGAGTTATAGTATTGTATAGAATGTTGTCATTGACTATCATATCTGTCCACAATAGCCAACTATGAAAGATAATCATAGTCTAAGAAAGCCGGAAAAAAAAAGAGTCTGCTAAGTTTCATGACTGGTTGGCTACAGGGTGTTCTTTTTTTCTATTACCCATAAAACTTGTTATTGTTTGGGAAAGATTAAATTATTTAAGTTATTTTCCTTTCATGTTTAGAACTAAACATAAAAGACTGTGATAAGTAAGCCACATTCAATACAGTTATTCTAAATAAATGAATGCAATAATATAATTTAACTATAACATATATGAAGAACTAGGTTGACTACAGTATAAATTTTCACTGAAAAAGCTTTGCAGAGGACTATGAATTTCTGTTCTAAATTTGGAAAAAAAAACAAAAAAACCCCAAAATCTCTGTCCCATCTACACAAAGGGTCAGTCCACAAGTCCGCAATCTTTATGTCTCCCCACCATGGGAAGCAGTGTTCAGAACTTAGGCAGAAAGGTTTTAGTGAGTATTATCAAATGACAGATTGAATTGTTGTACAAAAGGACTTTAATATTTAGTAAAAATCTTTAATTATAAAAAGTAAAGCAATTAAAATTTTAATTAACATACCTATATTAAATAATATATACTATACTTCTACATTTGTAAAAATTAGTGAACTAGGTTAATTGTTAGGATAATTGGTATAAATTTTTTTTAAAGATTCATGATATGAAAGGTTTCTTTAAATATGTATTTCTTCTCTTCTTTCTTCCCAATCAACCATTCTCCCAACCATTATGTAATATAGTAATATCACAACTGTTTTCAGGATATATAACATATTCAGAATATAATATAAATGTGATGTTTTGTTTTGTAATCTTTGTTTATGATTCTTTACATACCATTCTTAGTATCTGAAAATGAACACTCTTTTCCATTTCAAGTAGTAACCCAATGTCTAATTCTAATTCAACAATTATTTATCAGAAATCTATTTGGTACTCAGGCCTTTGCTAATTTTGCCAATTTCTGTTTTAATTTATGACTAGTTACTTTGATTCTAGGTTAATTCAAATCATACAGGGAACCCAAGGAATCTTGGAGATTTAAAAAGCTTTTATGGAGCTTTTATGGAGAAATCATCATGAAGGAAAACTACAGTTCACATACACACATATATTCCCCCCTTTCCCCTCTCCTCCACCTTTCCCCTGCCCCCTCACATCATATTCTTCCATTTCTACAACTATGTCTTCTCACACTTTACAAGAAACAGATATTTTCCCTTTCATCTCTCTCAATCTAATTTTTAGGAACCCTAATCTACTAGTTACATATGGGTCATGCCAATCACAGTATCTTTACCAGCCAATATCATCCCATTAATAAAGAGAAATAAAAAGGAAAAAAATTTAAATAGTATCAGTTGTACCTCTGAGACATAAATTATTATTAATATTTGTCCTATTAATCCAGATAATCCAAAGGCTATGTATAAAATATAAAAATAAACATAATTTATCTAACTTTGGAAATACAAAAAATCCCACCAATTCTTAGTATTTGTTGATTGTGAAGATATGTCAGAAGTTCTTCCTGACTGTCTGTTTTTTATTTTTTTGTCATGGTGAGACAGATAAATTTTGGGATCATTATCAGAATAAAAAACAGCGGCTCTTTATTCTGACCACGGGTTGGAATCACTTGCGGGAGTTTTAAAAAATATCTAAAATAGCTTCACCCACTTAATTGTCTTGATGTGGGCCCTGAATGATATAATTTTATAGAGCTTCCCAGGTGATTCTCATAAACATAGCTGGTAATCACTTGTCTATAAAATCATTTCCCAGGTTATAAAATAATTACTATTTTAATTTAAATAAATGGTTGATTAGCCTCTATTTATTAAAAAGAACTAACTTGGGTATGCATTAGTAAATCAAACATGTTCTGACCTCAAAAATGTATGATCTAGCAAGGAAGGTGCTAAAAAGTCACATTTCCTTTACTGGTCTTGTAAAATGTGTTGAGAGAAGCCGTAGAATCAGTGTCCTATTCACTCCTACAGAGCATTCAACTAACTCTCTTGGTGTATGCAAAGCGCTATTTCTTAAGCACTTTCCACTGCAATGTGTTCATTGCCTGATCTCTGGTTCTATTTTTATTTAATTTTAGGTGAGGAGGAGAAAGGCAAGGCAGGTTCTACCAATGTCTTTCTGAGAGTGTACATGGGCAGATTTGAGTACAAGTCTTGATTAAAAATGTTAGTGCCCACCATTCTCAATATTAGAGGAACACCTAGTTTTTCTTCAATGTGCAGGGAACTTTCTGGTTATTCAAATTCTTCCTTATAAAACAAAAGATAAGCTGATACAATGTCCCTGATGATCTTCAAGCTTGATATAGTCAGTCACGGGGTGTTTCCAAAAGGTAATACTCAGGAGGCACAAAATGAAGAAGAAACAATGAAATAGTTTATGAACACTTTAAATCTTTCCCTATATCATGAAAAATTATACATGCTTGTGATTTTGTAATATTACCATTGGAGGATGAGGAAGCCCAACTCTTAGCACCAAAATTAAGAATGGAAAAGTTTAAACTTGATTTTATCTTTGTCAGTCATTTCATTGACTGAGGGGTGAGTCAGGTCACCTTGACCATGAAGAAGCAGTAATCATCTCAGGTTCACAGGGCTGAATCACAGACCAAACTAGAGAGATCCACCCCTCCTGAGGGACACAGGTCCCCCCAGGGGAAAAAAACCGTCATCAGCCAACAGCTGAGAAATCAGTATAGCCAATATCCAATTATTATTTAATATTACACTACACAGGAAATAAAAGTGACTTTACTAAAAAAAAATCCATTTTTCCTGAGTTTTGTCTATTGAGTTTCTAAGCCTTTCACTCACTGTATCATAAATAAAACTTATTTGATAACTTAAGGCCCGAGAGGCAGAAGGTAGTCCTCTGATGTCTGGCCAAGAAGATCCCTGAAGCACCCAGCATCTTGACTCGGAATCCGTGAAAACTTTCTAAAGAAAAAGCTACGCAGCTTGCCCTTACATGGTAAGGCAAGAATGAAGAGCTGAAACTTTTCTCACATCCACCACAAAACCATTATATAGGCAAGTTGGATAAGCATAGTCAGGTCAGAACCTGCACTGAAATAAGGATAAATCATGACTATACTTAAGATTAGACATAATCACTGCCTTTAAGTATCACCCATAAGGAATGATACCAGACAACTCAGACAGCATAAAATAGTGACATATTAAATGGTAGAGCCTAGAACACTCAGCCATCAATAAATGTTAGAGAGGAGAGGGAAAGCTTCTGGGAAGAATCAAAATTAAAATTAAATTTTAAAGAACTAGTGACGTTCAGAAGATGGGAACAGAGAAGACGATTCATCCCAGACAGAAGGTGAATATAATCAAAACTACAGAGGCAGAAGAGAACAGCTGAGTACATTACTGGAAATCACAAAGTAGGGGAAAATAAGGGCCCCCGGGGTATGGTCAACAGAACCCAGCAATTTCAACGAAGGCCTTGCCTGTCATTACATACTTTCAAACATTGATTAAGTGGGACTCCCAGCAACCGCCAAGTTTAAGCTGAAAAAATACCCGTGGCTGGACTGAAAAACAGATGATACCAAAGTACTCTTATTATAACAATCACATATTGAATGTTAATATTTGGCAGAAAACAAGAACATGATGATGTAACTACTATTGCTCACAACATGCTCACAACAACATAATGATGTAACTACTATTAACCACAGCATACAGGTAAGGAAACTGAGGCTCAGAGAAGTTAAAATGATTCAATAAACAAGCAAATTAAGATGTCAATGTAGGTAGGTCTATTTCAGAATCCACACAATTCATTATGACACACGGCTTTCTCTAATATTGGTCATGACTTTAGTTTTCAGACGAGAGGACTGTTAAATGTTCTCTCTGGTTCCTCATCCTTCTTATTCATCCCCAGCACCCAGACGAAGGCCTAGGTTCAGTAAATGTTGAGTGAGTCTAGTGTTTGAGCACCTCCTCTGTACTTGGACCTGCCCTCACAGTGCTGCAAGACCCATGGGAAAGAGAAGGGAGTCAACGATCACAATACACTGTGAAATGTGACAAAGTTGAAGGAATTAATGAATGGATGGATGAATAAATAATGTAAGTATGCAATTTAACACCATCAAGTATTTGAAATTGTGGTTTTGATTAAGAACATGGCTTTAAGTGTTCAACTCTTGAATCCCATCTTTGGCATTTCTTACTGGTACAACCTGTACAAGTGATTTAACTTCTCAAACCACAGTTTATACCTCCATAAAAGGAGGATTCTAATACCTGCAAGTTACAGGGTTTCTATTTAAGTGAAATCATGGAGGTAAAGCACTCAGTGCAATGTCTAACATTAAGTACTCAAATAATTGACACATTACTGTCGTTCGTGTTAGAAGTGACGGTGTCCTCTGGTCTAAGGTCTAGGCTGAGACCTGTGTTTTTGAGCCACTAGGTAGACACAAGCACTAACAAGTCTGAACATGAATAAGTGTCTATCTTTCCTATTATTCATCAATGTCTACAATTGTCACATGGTCAGTAAATTCAAGGAAACCAATTCAGAGTTTCTATAGACTTGGGCCATGAAATGTACATGTACAAGTAGACAAGAAGTTATGTATGTATAACTCATGGAGCCAATCTTATGATTTGGTTATGAAACCAAATCCTTAAAAGGGGCTACTTGTTTCACATGGGGAAAATGAGTCATAGACTAGGAAAATCAATGAGAATTTTAGTAAATTAAACTTTTGAAATGCTTACATTTCTAACCCCCACAAAACCTAACAGACTGTTTAACTGGTAAGTAGAATAGGACCTACTTTAATCAAAGGATTTACCATGCTCTGTGCCAACTATATGTGAAAAAAACCTTTCCATTCATTATTTTATTCTAAGTTCACATTTTACACATCAGGAAACTGAGGCAATAACATGGTAAGATCAAAAGCACACTACTAGAAAGTGGCAAAACCAAGATTTGAATTCGTGTTTTTTGACAAAGTATGGGGTACTTAAAATTGAATTTGAACAACCACAGAAAAAACAAACAAACCAGGTCCACACACATAAGGCTATGTGAGATAGAATTTAAAAAATGCTTGCCTGTGTAGGGCCAGAAAAAGTACCAGATGAACCCCCAAACAAACGGTATTTTAATTGTTTGGAAAGCCAAAATAATCAAAATAGTCATGGAATGTTTATATCTAAATTCATTTTTTCAGTTCACCATATATTGCTTTACATGCTCTTGAGTCTTTTGAGTATAGAATATTCTTTCTCAAATAATTAGCTCTTTAAAGGACAGAACAATGTTTTATACTTCCTTTTTACCTCTACTCAGAAATGAGCATATTCATAACATTCAACCACTCACTGAGACAGTTTATATAATGGCTTGTCTCAGGTAGACAATAAACTTTAAAATAGTGTCTGATAATCCTTTTCAGGTCTGTGATACAGATTTTTTTAAGGGTTATTTAGCTTACATTATATAAACCCAAAATATTTTATATTGTAAATAGATACTGAGTAAATAGATTGTGAGCATGTGATTAACAAAACTAAGTGCTTGAAACTGTATATAAATGATTATTAATAATGATTAAATAGAACTCATTAATACAAAATTTTAGTCAACCCACATTAATATTTAACTTTATTTTTGCTTTCTTTCCTTTCCTTTTTCTTTTTTTGTAGAGCATAAAAATAATTCTAACGTTTTACATCAATATTTACATCACTGTTAACCCAAACTAATAGACACATTTGTACATGTATATGTGTGTAATGTTTTAAAATCAAACATTTATTTACATTCTTGACATTTTGAAGTGTGTGTCATTTCTAGTGACGCTGGGTATCTTGTGTTTGGACCCTCCAGATCCATTTTCCACCCTTCTTTTCCCTGTTCTGTGTCCTGGTAAACTGACCATTAGGGACTTTATCTATTTGCTTGTCTTCTCACTTCTGCTGGGTCCAGTCAACGGGAGTCACCAGCAGGAGACTGAGACGGAGGCAAGAGTGGAGAGAAAGAGCAGTAGGATGTTTATTCCCAGGGTTCCTGCTCCCTCCTAAGCTTCAGCGAGTTAATCATCTGTGTCCCTCTACAAAAAGCAGAAGATCTTGTCAGGTGGCACTCCTTCACAGCCACTCTCTCCAGATTGTGGGATTACCCCCTTCCTTTTGTATCATTTAGCTTAGCTACTCCTAGCGAGTACCAGCCTTGAGGATACTATCTCTTTGTTTTCCCTAAATCCTGTTTATAGTTTTATAAATTTTACATTTCATCACCAACACAAACACATCAACCTCACCAAGCATGTCTCAAAAAATGATTACACAAGCATCTGCCCATGAAACGAAAACAAAATGTTTTCATAAAGTGTTTTAAACCCCAGGCATAAGGCCAGAGTTTTTTTCTGTAGTTGAGTCAATCCTTCACTAACACTTCATATATGTGCCCTTAATTATGCACACAGCACACACAGGCGTGGTCCATTTCCTTAGCGCTTATGTCAAATTAGAGATTTTCAAAACATAGCAATAAGGACAATTCACCCAAAGCCGTTACAAATTGAAGCGTACATAGGAAGAACTTGAGTAGTAATTGCTTTTGACCATTCTTCGATTCTATGTCGTCTGTAACAATAAATCCTGCCTTTCTAAGGCAGCAAGAGTAAAGCTTTAATACATTATGCATTCTGGTGACTGACTCATGTTCATAAACATCAGAAAGTTGGAATAACTCTGTAGTTATTTTCATTTTTGGAAACACTGCTCCCTGAAATAAATGTTTAAATTTAAAAGTAAATTTCATTAGAAAAATCTGCATTCTTTGGGTTATTTCAGGAATGCTGCCAGAGGAGTAGTTTGTAAGTGGATAATCCTCCCTGTAATACAAATATTTAAGAATGTTTGTTAAGAATATCTCAAAAATGTTAGAACAAGTGGAATTCCTTATTTTGACTATGTATTTTTTAAAGTAAAGAATAGAAAGATATTAATTTGCTGAGAATTTTCTTCTAAAATAATCCAGTAGGCTTTTAAAAGAAATCTCATGAGCATAAATTTCCCCATTCACATGCCGTCGCCATGGAGACCAATCTCTGGCACATTCGATGGTGTAACCTACACATCTTTCTAGCCCGAAAATTCCGTTGTTGCCATAGAAACTGCCAGTCACTGGCTTTTTTATTCCTGATGCCCCCATAAATACCACTGAAATTTCAGCTATGATTTTCTTAGCTTTTAGCAGTTTGCAGCTTTCTGGCAAAGCCAGAAAAACAAACAAACAAATTAAAAACTCTTGTTATCTTGTGCCTAAAATGTAACAATTTAAGTCAGTCACCAAAATCTGGGCAGTAAACTCAATATTAGAAATATTTTAATAGAATTCCAGGTGATTCTTGAAACTTCAGGAGCTCTCGAGATTCTAAAATAAAAGATTATTTCTAATGTCATTTAAGAAAAACAATAGTTCTAAAAGACAGTAATTCTTCAGCTAATATCTTTCAAATAATAGAGAGAAAAAGTTACTTAATGTAATGAATTTTGAAGTCTATCCCTTGTGGCAAAATGTAACCAAGAACATATAAACTGTTGAGTCTCCTGAGATAACTCAATGGGGACACAGTTACATTCAATTCCATTTTGGGAATAAAACTAAGCTTCTTCCTTGATAAAGAAAAGGACAAAGAAAACATCTAAAAGCTTTGAACAGCTCATGAAGAGCAATAAATATGAATTAAAGAAATTTGTTCTTGAAGTCCCAGAGAATGAATGGTTCCAGAAAATGAGGAGGTAGAATACCATCTCCACATTTGTCCATTAGTAGTCTCGCATTATCACTTCAGTGTTCTTAAAATATCCATCTATAGAATCTGTTTTTCTGAAAAAAATAATTACTTCTTTAGTAGCTATTTAGGGTCTTTAATTTGAGAGCAGCAAATTATCTGTGGGATCTCTGTCACGAAAGGACCCAGTTTTGCAGATCACAGATGACCAGAAGAGAGAGGGTCCTAAACACCACGTCTTTAGTTTTAACAAGAACCATTGTATTTTTCAACCATGATCAGGTTGATGAAAAACTTTCTTGAGCTACAAGAAAATAGAAAAGGAAGATTGGATCTTTATGAATAATAATGTTAATTCCACAATTTTTCAAACTAAATATTTGGTATCTATATACCTCAATTTAGTACAGTTGGTAAAGTAAGGAAAATAAAGTAGCATTATTTGATAATTAATTTTTATGGTTTTATTAAATATTACTTGTTTCTTTTTTATAAAATAGGTTTTATTAATTTATTTTAAGAGAGAGGGGAAGGGAGAGAGAAAGAGAGGGAAAGAAACATCAATGTGTGGTTGCCTCTCACACATCCCCTGATGGGGGCCTGGCCTGCAACCCAGGCCTGTGCCCTGACTGGAAATCAAACTGCTGACCCTTTGGTTTGTAGGTCAACGCTTGACCACGGAGCCACCCCAGCCAGGGCTACTCGTTTCTTATTAAAATATATATAATGTTACATAATGTGAGATGAGAAGTGAAATATAAATAGTTTAGATAAGGCATTAACAACGCCTGACACATTAAGCCCTCAAAGACCACATGTCATTATTAGGTACTTTAACTATATATTTTTAAATAAAAACAACATCAAAAACCAAGATATTACCTGTAGAGATAACCACTATTAACACCCAAATGCACATCCAGCAAGATGTGTACAGATGCAGGCACATACAGATGCATATACACGCAACTATTCTCTCTGGGTAAAAATAAAATCATACTTTAAAAAACATGTTGTAACATGTTTTTTCCATTCAATCATATATTGTGAATATGTCTCCAACATCAAAATATATATATGTGTTCATCTTCATTTTTTAATTAACTTTTCCATTGCCACAAACTATTCTTTGGACAGCTCTGGCTCTAAGAACTTCAAGGGTTCTTTTCCTGTCTTCGAAGAAACCACAGTAATCAAATGTTCATTAATCACAGATTTCCATGTCACTCTCTGAAAGATTCTGACAGCACCCATCTTGCATAGCCAGACAAGAGAAAGCATATCCACCAGTTACATGAAGAAACAAGGGAAAAGCCTTACTTTCAGGCTTGCCTTTTCATACTTATTTTTACAGTTTACATACATTTTTATTTTCACACAGAAACACACATAGGGACACAAAGTTTAGAGGAATTTTTAAAAAGTCAAAAAGCCTGTCTTTTTTCAACTCATATGACTCCACTCTAGGAACACAAAAACCCAATTAAGAAATGGGCAAAGGACCTGAACAGGCACTTCTCCAAGGAGGACATACACAGGGCCCAG